>BLKR01003928.1:0-125896 GCA_011170035.1 Teleogryllus occipitalis
CGCCGTACCGACCAGGTACTCAAACGTGTGAAGCATCTTGCGTACGTAGGAAAATGTTGAAGTCAAAACCTAAAATTCGGAGAAGAAAACTAATGCAAAAATGGAACGTGAAGCAATAAATTGAGTTTGGCTCATAGCCGGCAGTGCTGCTGTCGAGTGGTGGATTTTAGAGATTATCTGCACAGCTAGGACGATTTCAGTCGCTGTCTGGAGGAGAAGATGCTCTTTAACTAGAGCTCTTTTAGAATACAGCAGAACGAATGGTGAGATGGACGCAGAAGCGTGGAGAAGAAAGGCCCCAGTGTGGGAGACGCGATGCGGTCTCGGGTGGCGAGTGGACCTGCCGGCGAGATGGCGGCGAGCTCGGTCAGATGCTGTGATTGGCACTTTTCCATGGTTTCTTCGATCAATACCAAGCGAATGATGAAGCAGTACCTTAACAAATGGGCCACGGACCGCGCGTGATCTTTCCCTCCTCTTTCTTGTGTCTTTACCGCTTACACACAGTTTGATGCACTACACCACCAGACATGTTGGGGGGACCAGTCCGGAGCTTGAGCTTGTCCCGGCTGGGGCGGTGCTGTGTTGGGGGAGGTACCTAGAAGGGACCTTCCTCCGCAAGGCCACGTGTCGGTAGGTGCCTGATCTCACAACCCGGTAGGGGAGGAACATCGCTGCTTTCAGGCATAAAAAGCAGTCACTACACTAACTGGACTAATGACCGTAGCAGTTGTCGTGTCCGGAAACGAATTAATCCGTCGATCCAACGTCTCCTGCCCACGTCTCGCGTTCGCACATGCCAATCCGCGCTCTGGCTTAGCTTTTCTTTTCCCGACTTATCCGCCATCTCGCCGGCAGCTCCACTCGCCACCCGCGACTACAACGCATTCCTTCACCCCGGGCCCTTCATCTCCAGCTTCTTCGTCCATCTCACCATTCGTCCTGCTGTATTCTAAAAGAGCTATAGTTAAAGGTGCATATCCTTCCATCTCCGCTAGTACGTATGTGTGTTCATTAGACCAAAATACCCGAAAGTGCGCTAGTTACAGGTAGTTGTTGAGCGTCGCAGTCCAAATAGCAACGAACATATCCACCCTCCCGTTCACTTGCCGTTTACACCTCGGACAGCGCGGCGTCATTTTTTGCTCTATAGTGTGATTGATCAAATACGAGTCATTCTGGGAAGAGTATGTAATAGATTACTAGCTAGGATCAGTAAGCTGTTTGGTTGATATTGTTTCTTATTATCTTCGCATGTGTTATAAAAAAACATACTACAATATTTACCGGTTATGGGGTGAAATGTAATGGACATTTTCCCCGCCAATCACTCGACAAACATCAAAGTTTCTTAAGAAATTGGATGTCGTCACTTTGCAGACAGACGGACAGTTGGTATATTCTGCTTCTTCGGTCGTCGGGGCTGGATGTTCAGACACGGAAGGCTGTAATGTGTAGAACCGAATTGTGCATGTTGGAGCCGAGTTTATTCGTCGGCGCCCTGCGCTTGTCAGTCCATTGCGGCTGCTTTGGGCTCCACCCTGCGGGGCGGCCACGCCCCGCGCCCGGCTCGGCACACCACGCCCTCTCTGCGCTTCCCCTCGCTTCCTCCCCCTCCCCTCCCCCTCTCCCCCCACCAATTCCGCGCTTCCCTCCGCGCCGCCTCGGCTTGTTTCGTATGTGCCCCACTGTGTTCTTCCAATCTCCTTCGATTATCCAGCCCCCTGTCTCTCCCAGCCCTCTCTTTTATGTTTTTTTTCCTCTCACTCAGCCTTTGCCCCTTTTTGATCCGACCTATCTTGCATCGTTATTTATACTTTCCTCGTTCTACGTCTCTTTAACCGGCTTCTGCTTTCAGACGCTGTCAAATCTCGTTCGAATTCTTATTTATCTGTACCTCCCTCTAATTAATTCCTGTTGTCAACAATATGCGTTGCTGCGGCCATGCATGGAAGACCTTTACGATAATCTAGGCCTTAGTATTTTTCATGAAATGTACCTTTTGCAAAATTTGTAAATTACCGCTCTCGATTTGCGTTTTGTGATTTTAAAGTTTTCAAGAAAACTCGTGGACCGGATCTCCGATCGACTCTGAAAATCCCTAATTAGCTGTGTTTGTAATATGGGTTAGGATGATGTTCCACAGAAAGTCGTGTTGAAATGTAGAGAATCCGCTTACGAAATAGGTTACCAGCCAGTTGTGAAATCTCGCTGCCGATAATGAAGGCAAAGGAGTTAATTAGGAAGCGTGAAGTCTCATCATCGCGTGCAGCGAAAAAGTGTATGAATCACTTTCTTTGTTTCCAGGGTTATCTCGCTCAGGCGCAGAATGAATAACAACTTACAAAACTTATTGGGAAATCATGTTGAATCATTTTGGCGTGTAAAAGTATATTACCTTAATTTGAAAGAAACCGGTAGTGATAATAATTCAGTTTTAGGGAAACCTTTGCAAGGTAGTGCTTACAAGGATGAATACATTTATGAAACAGAAAATAATTCAGTGATTTTTTTTCGAAATTAAAACGTTGATATATTGAAATATTTTATAGCACTATATTTTAAACGTATTCGTGACATATTGAGTGTTCTAGACCATTAAGTTGGTGAGCGACTTCGTTCTCCAGGAAGAATGACATTCAAAATTGGCAATTACGTGCGTGAACCCAAAGTCCATGGAAATGAGAGGTTTCAGCATTTTCAATTCAGATACTGAAGCATAGCCACGAGATCACGCACTTATCAAGAATTGGTTAGCATTTGCCTGGTACTATTTAAATTATTCTAGACAAAATCAATCAAATATCGCTTGAAAGTATCTTATAATTAGGGGACAAATTTCGATGAACTAAAACATCGCCAAAAATGATCAATAAAGTGAAAATGCCCTAAAAGCAAAGAAAAATGACGTAAAAAATGTGATCAAAACCAGTTCGGATAAACAAACTGTTGGTTACGTTACTGATTGTGGGAATCTGATTCGGTGTTATTGACGTTCTTATGGGAATAAATAAAAGACTATGTTGACGAAGATGACCTCTTTTATTTATACGTTACTGATTTAATCGAGAATTGTTCTATTCGTTCAAGTGAATTCGGCTTTCCGACTTTTGGTTTGGACTGTTCTTTACTACAAAATCTCTATCCTTAATTATCCCGAAATCGGCTGAAGTGCCAATGGCGCTGACAGGCGTCACAGGAACCTTATCACAACATTACAACTTCTGAGCGAGGAAATCATATAGGCTACCAGGTATTGGTACTCAGGAATTTTGTGGAGAACATTTTTTGCATCTTGTAAATATTATTTGAAACTAGTACCATTAAAATATAAAGATCAATTAAATCAGCGATAAATGCATTAAAAATGACAGGAAAAATTAAAAAACGACTTATTAGTTGAAAACAAAAAAATGATTTAAAAAAATGGGTCATTTCCTTTTGTCTTAACATAAAATGAATTTCTATACGAAACAGCTTTTTTTCTAAAGTGAAAAGTAAAAAAATGACATTTCATTAAAATCCGCCCTCTACTTATAAGAGAGTTCGGAAGTAGAGACGAACTCTGCCGGGTTCACTGAATTTCAATGAATGTCAGCGCTCCGAAACATGCTCTGGTCGTTTGTGTCGTGGGTTTGCCTGAACTGGTAATCTGATTCATGAATATCATTTATCTCCAAATATTTTCGCGAGACACTATAACCAGGGATTCTACCCGTGCGTGGAGCTGTGAGTGGAAAAACGGCGTCCGGATGTGGTGCCCCGCCCCACCCGGTGGCTCGTCCGGTGCGACGTCCACCGGCCGCTGGGCGTCTGCCAGAGGGAGGGGGAGGGGTGGCTCACGCGACGCGAGGCTAATTAGGAAGGCGCCTGCGCCGCTGGGCGGGGCCTCCAGCCAGGTGCCGCCGCGTCCCCCTCCCCTCCCCGCCCCCTCCCATCCCGACGCCTCGCAGCGCCGGATGGCGTGATAATGCAGGGAGGTGGCCTCTGCCCGCGCCCCGAGCGAAAACGCCGGCGATGTGATGCTTTCGGGAGATGCACAGGACCGACCGATTCACCCGATTAGGTTTGGTGTGTCAGGCGACCCACAGCAGCCTGTACGCTAACTTTATGGTTCCGGGATACAAATTACGTTCGATCCATGTGCAATTTGTGGTAAAAAAAAAGCTGCTTTTTCGATGTTCTCCTGTTTGTCTGGGCTGTTATTCCAAAATCGCTACATCAATCGTATTATATCATCATCTATCCGTAAATTTACTGATCCCTACATGTGAAATCGTGCTGGAAAGCGTATTCTGATGAGGTATCACTTGGCAGCGTTTGGCACTCGCATTTAAACGTATTTTCGGGCAGTTCGTGATCAATTATGTCACAATGGGTTTGTTATTGCTAATGGCGCGGTTTCTCGTACACCAACTGCTCAGTTATTACTGATACACATACGTGACGAAAAACGAGGAAAAAATGATATATGTCTGGGAAATATGTAAACAGAACATTGACTTTCTACCCATGCAGTTTAATACGGTTTCTATCCATGACGTTTGCTTTAATCCTCTTCAAGCTCCTAATTATTGAAGTGGCCTAAAGTATAATCACCTGGATATTTCCATTCCCAACTATAATTTCAAATGCAGGTTTAAAATTGATGTAATGTCACCGTAATTATCAGGCAAGGCCACAGGATTATGAAAATGCCAGAGATTGAAACACCATGATCGTCAAGCAATCTTTACTTTTCATTGTATTTCGTAGATATTGTATGCATCTGCTTTTTGGTAATATTCGCTCCTTTTTAATTCCCCCCCCCCAAAAAAAAAATTCTCCCTTGTGTGAACCGAGAATCTAGTGTTTAAATAACACAAAAGAAGCCATCACTTTAAAATACAAACTTTAAAGAAAACTCCAAAATTCTTAACCAATGCTCTGCCCGGTCAGTTACTTTCTATTGTAAGGAATGTCTTTTACAACTTTCTTTGGAAATCGTGTCTGGGAAATGTATGAATTCGCGTTGTAACTTCTTTCCTGAATTTTTTTGGACTGCACGCTGAAGATTTCTTACAATTTTTAAAATTTGTTTTGTTTCTGTGATCATATCATTGTTGTTTGTTTTATGTTGTTGTTTTTTTCAATTTAGTATACCTATATTTTGAAATCACGAAGAAGTTATCCACATTTTTGCATTTGAATTTGATGGGTTATTACAAAGATTATCTGATTCGTGTGCTCGTATCCTGTACCATTTATTTATCTATAAGTTATTTGAATGTGTCGTGAAGTATGATCGTGCAGGTCGTGTCTGAGTTGTTAAAGGTTGACGATGGAATTGTCAGTTCACAAGCTAGTACGAGATCGTAAAAATTTTATGGTGAGAGGAGTGTGGGTAATTGTGTGAATGACGTACCAGGAAAAGTGTAATAAAAAACATTCACATTCCTGGCTCTGTGTGTTTTACGAGTTTAAGTTCTACCTTTGGAATGTATAAGAATGACGGATGTTGTTCCCTGAATGCTGAATGTGTAGTTCACCGTAAAGCAAGTGGTTACATGCGAAGACAGTGTGGGAATTGACACAAAGAGTCAAGTTGGCGGTTCATTATGTTGTGTAGTTTCTTACAGTGTTCCTAGAAATAGTTTTTTGCTAAAAAAAGAATCTTGGAACATTTCAACTTGGTTGAAACGGGATGTGTGTAGAATGTGAATTTAGACCCACGTACTAGACAATGTTCGGAATTAAATTGTAAGGAATGAAGAACTGGAAATTGACAGAGATCCTCAATTTGTTTACTCACCTCGTATGTTGGCATATCTTTTTTTTTTCAACAATCTTAATAAATGGTGTAACCGACATAGGAAAGTTGAGTACGAAAAGGGAGAATAGAAGGAGAGGCGAAGCAACGAGACCCCTTGCAATCATGGTGCCCATTTCATCCGAGACAAATTCCGACCACAGGGACCGGAAATTGAATCTGGATCCCCACGGGAGAATCGAGCTAAGCTTTGCGTCGCCCAAGTAATGAAACGACCTGCGAACATTTGCCAACTTCTCCGGTAAATCAGAGAAGAAATATAGGAGCGCCTGTGTTTATTTACATTGGGACTCAGTCAACAGCGAACGTTGAATCAAGCCTTTTGACCTTTTTCTCTGTTGTTGGGGTCGACATCGGGGCCAACTCCACCACTATTCTGCGCTTGCCTCCTATTCTGCCGCTTGCCTCCTATCCCGTGCCCCACACCGAGTTGTGAGCTTCGGCGGTTCTGTCCGTTCTCAGAAAAACGGAGTGTGTTTGAGAATTAAAAAATCAAGAGTGATCACTGGATTAATATTGTTATATTGTAGTGGTTTCGCATGTCACTTTTTGATTTTCTTTTTGACAAAGTTGTACGTGAGGTGTGAACCTCAAATAGTTACACGTGTTCCTTTAACTACATAATTAAAGTTAATTGCAGTCATTGCAGTTTGCGAATTTCGATATAACATAATTTTGACTGATGAAATAATTGTTAAAAAAATGTTTTTGTAAATCAACTAAGTACTTTCAGAAATGGAACATATTAAACAGGAGCTCACGCATAGAGATCGAAGCGCCCTTGTCAGTCTTCTAGACCCGCTCCTATTTCAAAATGAAAAACACTAGAGGAGAATCCAAATTTCATGTTCAGCGTTCTAGAATATTAACTGAGATAAAAAAGGAAGAATATAAAAATGGCAGGATAAGAATCATTTCCTTAGTAAAATTCGCTGCACATCTATGTAGCCATAAACACTTTATGCATCTCCAACGTAATTGACAATGGCGTAATACAATCAGCTTTGAAAAGACTAGTACTATTACTATTACTAGTACTTATACAACAAAATGACGCAATTCATTCAATCAGCGAATGATTCAATTGAATGAAAACCAACTTTAACCAAAGCATATTTCGAAAGAAATATGCCTGTCTTAAGTTTGGAAATTGAGAAGGAAGTTGTTTTTAAAAAAAAGGGCTGTGAAAATGTTCTCCGAAAATAAAGTGTCACCTTCCACATTTACCCGGAAGGGGATGAGGTAGTTGGTCCCCAACGTACATATGCTCTTCTCTAGGTCGGTCCTCAATAATCCAAAAGAAAGTGTCTCCTTCTACTTGTACCTGGAAGTCGGTCCCCAGTTTACAGATAGGTTGAACGTTTATTTTCTTCTAGTCCCCAATTTACATACGCCGAAAAATCCACGCACCTCAGCCGCGCGCTCTGGGAGTGAGAGGCAGGTAAGCCAGCCACCCACCTACCCACCGCGTCCCCTTGGTTGATTGATTGATTGATTTTTTTCGTGTTTTCGGGCGCGTCAACTGCTTCGGTCATTAGTCCCGTCAGTCTAGTGCATGTTTTTTCTCGGGAGATGGTGCTGATCTTCCCCCGCTGGATGGCGAGATCCGGCGCCGACCTACCGTCGGCTAGTGGGATTTCCCCCTAACCAGGACTCTCCCATCAGCGGGGCACCGCCCCAGCCGGGTCAAGCTCTAAGCTCCCGACCGGTCTCCCTGAATATGTGGTAGTGTAGTGCATGTTAGTGTAAGTGTGTGTGTAAGGGGAGAGGATAGGACAAGGAAGAGGAAGGACAGTTCGCGCGCGGTCCGTGGCCCGTTTGTTAGAGTACTTCTCCGGCATTCGCCTGGTGTTGATCGGAGAAACCACGGAAAACTACCGATCAGAGCAGCTGGCCGCTAGATTTCTCCTCCAGACAGCGACTGAATTCGACCTAGCTGAAAAGCTAGTGTCGAAAATCCTGCCGCCGTGGGGAGTGTAATCTAGGACCTCCCGGTCAGAGGCGCTGCAGTGACATCAGTTGATGCACTGAGCTACCGCTCCCCGTCCGCGCCCCCTTGGATTTCTTGGCTGCGCCACGCGGCGACCTGCGCGCCCGCCCAAGGCCTCGCTAGGGCGGGGGCGGGGCGCCCCGACGGTCATTTGCTCCGAATCCGAGGCCTTCGTCGCGTGTCGCCGCCCTTCCCCTTACCCTCCTCCCCGCCCCTCTCCGCCGATGTATTGATTCCACCCTCCCCCCCTCCTCGTGCACGATGCTCGGCAGGCAGCCAGCGCACCCGCCCGCCCGATGCACGCCCCTCGCGCGCTGCCGGTTTTAGCCCGCCTGATAATGACCAGCATAAAGGGAGTACGCGGACAAAGCGGGTTTGTCCACGTACGGGAAAAATCAATTCACGTGAATTACAAAGAAATTGGCCTGCAAACACTATTTCATTAAGGGATGTTTTGAATTGTGGTAACGAAGGTCAACTGTCGGGATGTGTTAAGCGTCTGGGCGTGTAGTTTAGTGTTTTATCAAACGAAAGTGCGTAGTTCAGGTGAAATGAAGTGCTATGCGTTCACTCCGACCAGAAGTGCTCCAGTCGTAATCGCGAATTGCGCCGTGAGGAAATGTACAGAGAAGAACGAAAAATACAGCCACTGATTATCTGTAAACCAATTTCTTTGAACTTATCCTGAGTCCTTCCCAACTTGGCATTCTGTTTAACAATTCCCAACAAATCAAAGAGCACTTTTGTTGCACTAGAATATCGGTATTATTTAATAAGTGTCAAAAGCAAAATATATTTCATAGTGGTCATTTTGGGCTATGGCAACATTTGTTAATTGAATAATAGAATGAACTTCTGTAATGTATTTTGATGCTTGTAGAAAATGTGTATGTGCGTGCCAAGTTAAATGTGTTATTAATACTGTGGACTTTCTCGACCGAGAAAGTTTTCGGGAGAAATTTTTTCACCACTCCACGAACTATGAGCAGTGATTTTTCCTGAACTGGTTTCTTGAGCGTAGGGCGCAATAGCGAACGGGCGGAATGAGCAAAATGCGTAATACAAGAATGCTGCTGCGTTGAAACCAACTTGCGTTCGTTTCTTCCTTAACCTGCATAAGCAAAGTCGGATTTTCTTATAAGAACTAGAAGGAGTTGCTTAAGGGTTCCAACCATGGGCGAGAGCATAGGACGGAAGAAAGTTCATACAATATTGAAGAAAGTAAGAATACATATATTTTTACGTGGTGCTGGGTGGGGGACGCAGTATGTAAATCCTGCCCTGATTGTATGCGGTCGGTGCGTTCAGCTCACTCGCGGAACGGTAGTTTGAATATCACGCGACCGGTCGACGCGCGCTTTGCCGTCGCGGAGTCTATTGAACCGGCTGCCGCCGGCCACAACATCGCGTGCGCGCGCGAGGGAGGAGGGGGGGGGGGCGGCCAGCGGCGACCGCGGGGGCGGCGTTGGGGGCGCGGCAGAGAACCCTGACCTGGCCGACGACGCGCACGGCGCAGCGGCGCGGGAACAAGACGATTCGTCCTCGAAGCGGGCGGGACGCGGGGAAGTAGCTCGCTTTTTATTGTGCGCGCCGACGAAATTGGCCCGCCGGCTCCACCGCCGCTGATTCTCACGGCCGTTGGGTTCGGGGTCGGGGCAGCGGGAAACGGACCTCGTGCGTCGCGCGGTGTGTCGAAACGATCGCTGCGGGATTACGTGGTCAACGGTAAATTGCAGTGTGGGTTTCGAATAGCGTTATCAGACGATGCAGTGGGATGGGAGTTTCAGGGACATCCGTTAGTTAGGGTTGACGGTTGAGGGGAGGTTCGTATTTTCGCGAGGAAATTGAAGAAAATGGTTTACTTGTTAGATTTCGTGACGGAGTTTGTTAGCGTCATATGTTTTTGTTATCAGACGATGCAGTGGGATGGGAGTTTCAGACATCCGTTAGTTAGGGTTGCCGGTTGAGGGGATGTTTCGTATTTTCGCGAGGAAGTTGAAGAAAATGGTTTACTTGCTGGATTTCGTGACGGAGTTTGTTAGCGTCATATGTGGGGCAAGTAACGACACTCATATGACGGTCCTCGAGAATTACTCTGTAACAATATTTTTGCGTTTAAATTCTTAGATTAATGGTGAACATGGGGAAACTTGTAACTTGCTAAGTCAAGACTTAATACAACCTTCCATGGCACTTTTGTGTTGAATTGGAGAAATAAAATGTTATTGTTGAAGTGCGTTTAGTATTTAGACGAAAGAATATGGTTCTATACGGCAATATGTCTAAAACAAACTGACGTATTGATGTTTACTATCAGTTCTGTGCTCGAGAAAACACTGCTAGATTGCAGAAAATCCTTCCGGTGAGGTCATTTACCCAATGTGAGTGTTGCTATAAAACAAGAGGCGCACTTCACAGACATGAATACTTAATATTCAGGTATGGAGATATTCACTTCCTTTCGAGAGAATAAAAACGCTGGCGAGTCTGATGAATTGAAGGTGTCGTAAGCGGACTCATTTGTAAACAATCCGATTGATTGACGAGATGCGCTGGAACAGTAGCGCGCACGTCAGATGTATCCTTACAAATGATCCCCGTACGACGTACTGAACACAACCCAGAAGAAACCTGTTACGCGACAAGACGCGAAGAGTCAGCGCCTCAAGACTTGCCACCGGTAGCGGTAGCTCAGTGCATCAACTGATGTCACTGCAGCGCCTCTGACCAGGAGGTCCTAGGTTACACTCCTCACGGCGGCAGGATTTTCGACACTAGCTTTTCAGCTAGGTCGAATTCAGTCGCTGTCTGGAGGAGAATTCTAGCGGCCGGCTGCTCTGATCGGTAGTTTTCCGTGGTTTCTCTGATCAACACCAGGCGAATGCCGGAGCAGTACCCTACCAAACGGGCCACGGACCGCGCGCGATCTGTCCTTCCTCTTCCTTGTCCTATCCTCTCCCGTTATACACACACTTACACTAACATGCACTACACTACCATATATTCCGGGAGGCCGGTCGGGAGCGTAGAGCTTGTCCCGGCTGGGGCGGTGCGCCGCTGGTGGGAGAGTCCTGGTTAGGGGGAAACCTCACTAGCCAACGGTAGGTCGGCGCTGGATCTCGCCATCCGGGGGGGAAGATCACCGCCATCTCCCGAGAAAAAAAAAACATGCACTACACTAACGGGACTAATGACCGAAGCAGTTGACGCACCCGGAAACACGAAAAAATCAGTCAATCAATCAAGACGCGAAGAGTCAGCGCCTGAAGACTTGCCGGCAGTCTCGTGCTGCGCCCAGACGTCGCCCCGCGGCCCGTGGGCGGGGAGTGGAGCGGAGCGCGGGATGGAGAGGGGCGGGGCGGCGTCTGCATTCCTCGGCAGGGCGGACGCCACGTCTCGTCGCCCCGGTTCACTGCCAAGGACGTTCGCTCTAGCGCTAAGCCTGCCCACGCGACGCGACCGGACGAGTCGAGGATTCGATGGGGGCCGTGGAAAGGGGGCTTCCAGGCGACCTTGCGTTCGGAAGATCACGGGCGCGCCTGGGGGAATCGTCGATTGCTGCGCTCGAGCTGGCCTTGGCGGTCACTCGTGGACACATGCCGACGTTCTTGCTCATACTGCTCTCTTGTGTGGCGTTGTTATGAATGAATAAGATGTGCTTGGTACATTGAGATTGCAGAAAGCGAATTTTGTCGACATCGTCCTTCGTGAGATAGGAATTAGAGTCGGGCCTCCTACATCGAATCTGAGGATTCCTTGGAAAATATTCGATTATATAGAAACTTCGATGTACAGAAATAATTATGAATTTTTTTCAAATGCTTTTAAACAGTTTTGGAAAAATTGGGTAGAGTGTAGGGCTGTCAGCTGTCCTCTTTTTCCCGCCCGACATGTCCTCTTTTCTGGCCCGGTATTTTTTTATTCTTATGATTTACCAAATATTGAATTGAAATTAAAAACACGTCTTGTTGCACGTATAATGCACTCCATTCAAAATACGTTTCACATATGTTAACTCACTGAAATACTTCATTTGGAACATTTTGTATCAATCAAAAACCCTGGCGAATTGTTGAACTTCATTTATTGTATGAACTGTACTTGTTTATTTCATAGAAGAATATAATCAATTCAATATATAGAATTAATTTTACTTATATAGAAACGTTTTTAAACGTAATTTTCAAGGGCCAGAAAAATAATTCGAATTAAAGAGAATTTCGATATGTAGAGGTTCGATACATGGAGGTCCGCCTTTATAAGTTATATTTTACTTTTCGAGTGTAGTGAATATTTTATCATTTTCTCAACGATAACAATTCAGTTGTGATATCAGTGAGGTTTGAAATCACGGGTGGACTTCGAATACCTGTTCTCTCCGTCGTCGTTGACCTTCACGGAAAAATGTGTTCCTTATTCATACTGCTATAATATTTTTGAAAGGTTGATGATTAATGTTTCTCGGGCACAGGCGGGCATAGTGCGAGGAAGAAAACGACCACTCGGCTGGTACATAACGTCTACGTGCTTTCTGGAATATCTTCGTGTGCATTTTATTTGATGCGCCGAATACTGCGTTCTGGAATGTAATATGGTACATTGTATTCTTTTAACTGCATTTATTAATACAGCAAACCTTCGTTAACACGTAATCCCATAAAAAAAAATTGGGTTCGCACTAGGAATCATTGTTACAGGTGTGTAATAATCGGTTGACGTGATATTTGTTAACACGAACATCGGTTACTTTGGTCCCTTGGAATTCATCTTAACGAGCGTTTACTGTATACATATATTTGCTCAAAAAATAATTCCATTTATATAAATTTAAATTATGAAACAGTTCAGGGAGATTAGTATGCGGCTAATGTATTCAGAAGAACGTTGCTTATATTAAATCACGTTTTCTCAATTATGGCAAAAATTACCCAATTTTTTGTAAAAATAGATCCTTTTTCCCGAAAAGACAGTTTATGTTGTTGAAACTTCCTTCCCACGTGAATTGATTTGTGAGGGCGTGATTTTTTCTAGGACATTACTGTGGGCGATGAACTCACACTTCGTGAAAGTTTCCCGTAGGCGAAGAATTGAGAAAAATTGCTGCATTGAAAGGTCACCGCGAAGCGGCGAGTGAAAGAGAATGAACCGGTTTTAGGAGCTGAAACACAATGCAAAACTCGCCTTTTAAGCGCAAGCTTGGGCACAAACCGGGCGGCATTAATGGACTTGCAACTCGGAGACACAAGTTGGCTAATGCGACTTCCTCTAATGTCTGTTGTTGTCTTGACCTTCCGCGCTGTTCGCATTGAAAGGAAAAGTTCCGTGCTTGTTTTCAGAGGCATTATTATTATTATTGTTGTTGTCTGGTGCAAGTATTAAACTTTTGGTGTTGTTTTTTCATTTTTTATTTTATTGTTTAGTGGCTGAATAACATGATGTGCATGTGAGGATGAGAAAGCTAAAAGAAAGCGATGGGTCGAATAGCGTCAAACTTCTTTATCCATTGTACCCATGACCTATGAAGAATCTGCAAAATCTCTTTACTAAGTTGCATGCTTGTGAGAAAATGCTCTTCATCAGAGACTGTGGTGCAAGTTGGATACTATCTAATGAATGAGTGACGTTATGCATTGAAACAGCATATGATTAGTATGATTTCATTACTCGTCATTTTCCGAAAGTCATTACTGGGAAAAACAGTGGCCCACAAAAGATAAAATGTTAATACACCGACAAAAAGATAAAATTAGCCGCTTCATAAATCTAGAAATATTTAGTCCTTTCATACAAATAAAAAAGGGAACATGGGATACTATTACATTACCTATACCTTTTATGCCTTGTGTATAAACGAAGTTATCTTATTTGTCTCTCGTTAAATTTCGACATGTACGATTAAGATCAGCTTTGGGCATGGTTGTTTGGCCCTTGTCACTCATGTACATGTTGTCGGTATCGGAAGCGTATAAGCGGTTCAGACAGTTCTCTCGCCACGTGCTGTGGTACGTCATGTGACCAACTCTGAAGCAATCAGCTTGCGAGATTTTGTTTACTTTCTCACAGCCAGCGTTCAGCGTTGCCGCTCATCTGACTCCCACGAAGTTGCGGAGACACTAAGATTCGGCTGTGGCGAAGGTTATGAACATGATATCAAGACCTGACGTCGCCTGTCAGTAAGTGTTAATGTTGTAATTGAATTTGAGACATAAAGGACAACCGGCTGTCAGCTGGAGAAATCCATATGATAAAAAAAGAAAAGAAAAAAGAAAGAAAAAACCCAACACGATTGGGATAAATAGATGAAGTTTCATGAGACCACTTTTTCCTTACGAGCAGTATAAAAGAAGCCGTTATTGATTCACCGAATTTCAGAAGCTTTTGCCCAACATCCTCGAACAGTTAATCATTTAATAACAGTGATGAAATATGTGTTTCCAATACGTTTTTCCAATTGAATATAACCCAACAGTTGGCCCACCGGCGCATAGTGTAAATGTTGAAAAGGGAGTAGTGAGACCGTTTCCCTCGTTTCGCTAGTTGCGAGAGGAGTGGGGAGTTCGGTTATTTTGACAAAAGGAATATTGTATGAAATTTGTAGCTCGTTTTCGATGCTAAATAGTTTCCATTTCATAGCAGCGAATATTTCTGGTAATAATATTTTTTCTACAACGCTCGTTACTACAATTTATTCTTAATTCAACTGATTTTACTCTAGGAGTAGGAGGGAGATATTCCGGGGCTCAAGAAAACGTGGGGAGTAAAGGCTCCCACAGATCGGCGCGGTAGATCCGCTGCGGGTACGGGCGGAAAGTTCGGAGCTAGACGCGGCCGTGGAATTCGCAGGACCGTTCACACCGGAGCGTGAATTATGAGTCATCGTTTGGTGACGGTTGGCAAGGTCGCTCGACCCAGAGGGGACCGAAGACTCCCGAACACGGGCAGACTTCCACGAAACACGAGCTGGAGCGGAAGACACGCGTCTGACTGCGTTACAAATTTCGCCGCCGATTAAATGCTGCCAATCCGTTGCCGCAACGCTCGCCTGCCGCACAGGTCTGAACGAGCTCATAAGGCAACACGTGATGCGAAACCTGCGCTGCGGCCGATCCGCGTAGGCTGCGGATCTTCCGCGTCGGTCTGTCGGAGCCTTAACCGTTCAGCGTGGTATGCCGTCTACAGACGGCAATTTCCTTTCTCTTCTAAACGCGGTATGCCATCCCTGGACAGCATGGATTTTCCATTCCATTCGCGGTAAGCCGACTCAGGACGGAAGGGACATTTACCTGTTTCTCCTCTGATTTGCGGTGTGCCGACTACAGACGCTGGTCGCTTTGCGGTGCCGTGCACAGACTAGCTGTGTGTTACGTGGAATTTTCTGTTTCTTTCTAATTGATTTCCCATACAAATAGTTGAACATCGATTAAAGTGTTTATATTTCTGTTTTTATGAAAACAATTAATTTACAGTACTTTGTCTTCTATGTACTACGTATCACATTAAAGAATTGCGACTGTCAGACATACGTGGTATGCATTATTTCATTATCTGAAAATATTTGTTGATACAAGTGTGTATGTCGTCTTTATCATAAATTATCGTCATTATTTTACTCGTCATAATTTTAATTCGTCATAATTATCGTCATAATTTTATTATTGATATTATTATTGGTGTGAAGCGATGCATTCTCAGGGGAAGAGCACCCAGAAACGCAACGCCCCCCGAGCTGAGATGCTCCCGCAGCAGGCCTCGCCGGATGCCCTCAGCTGGCTACCTGCTCCCCCGGTGCCGCTGACCGCACCTTTCACTTAAAGCCGCCTTCAAATGCTACCGCCCACCCCCTACGCGTTGAAGAGTCAATACCCGAATCGGGGCAAAGCGAAGCGGTGGGCGCGGGCACGACCCCTCGCACAGCGCGCGAGCGGGCCGGCGCGGCTGGCGGTGCGCGGGCGCGGGCGACGGTCTCGTGCGTAGTCGTAGTGGAGGCGGTGGTGGGGGCGTAGTACGCTGCGCGTGCGTGGCTGCGCGCGGAGGGAGGGTGAGTGGGGGTGGCGGGTGGTGGTTGGGTCGAACGCTCCCGAAGCCCGTGGCCGAGGGCGAGGGCGGGCCCCGCGACCCCGTTCCGGCCCGCGACGACGCGGCGGCGGCGGCGCCGGCTGCGCGGCGCTCGAATTGGGTCAGTGCTCCGCCCGCCAAGGCCGCCGCTAAGGGCCACGCGCCACGCCACGACCAGCCTTGTTTCTCGTTGCCTTCTCGTCCTTTTGGCTCTACTCTCTCACGCGCTTTTTCACTGGAATCCGAAGGCGGCGCTGAGTCCTATACACGGCTAAGGTTTCCGTCGATTCTGAATCTTTCGCAACCGGGAGCGGTAGCTCAGTGCATCAACTGATGTCACTGCAGCGCCTCTGACCGGGAGGTCCTAGGTTCCCACTCCCCACGGCGGCAGGATTTTCGACACTAGCTTCTAGCTAGGTCGAATTCAGTCACTGTCTGTAGGAGCATTCTAGCAGCCGGCTGCTCTCATCGGTAGTTTTCCGTGGTTTCTCCGATCGACACCAGGCGAATGCCGGAGCAGTACGCTACCAAACGGCTCACGGACCGCACGCGATCTGTCCTTCATCATCCTTGTCCTATCCACGCCCTTCCCCCACACACACTAACGTGCACTACACTAGCACACACTAGCACTACACTAGCTATTCCGGGAGACCGGTCGGGAGCTTAGAGCTTGTGCCGGCTGGGGCGGTGCCCCGCTGGTGGGAGAGTCCTGGTTATGGGGCATCCCCACTGGCCCACGGTAGGTCGGCGTCGGATCTCGCCATCCAACGGGGGAAGATCACCGCCAACCCCCGTGAAAAAAGCATGCACTATACTTACGGTAATAATGATCAAAGCAGTTGACGCGCTCGGAAACACGAAAAAGTCAATCAATCAATCAATCAATCAATCTGAATCTCTCGCATTGTTTCCCGATAAGCGAACAAAGAAGCAGGTAGCAGCGGCGACTACTTTGCTAGTACTTTGCGGGCTTTGGGCCGCACAATTTACACGCGGCGCTCGAGTTGGGTCAGTGCTCCGCCCGCCAAAGCCTCCGCTAAGGGCTACGCGCCACGTCACGCCGCGCCATGGGTCACGACCAGCCTTGACCCCCGTTGCCCTCTTCCGCTCGTTCTTCTGGCTCTACTTTCTCACGCGCTTTTCCGCTGGAGCTCGATGGTGGCGCCGAGTCGTATACACGGTCAGGGTTTCTGCCGATTGTAAATCTCTCGCATTGTTTCCCGATATGCGAAAAAAGAAGCAGGTAGCAGCGGCGACTATTTTACAAACGGGCACAATTTACTCGCGGCCCTCGAATTCGGTCAGTGGTACGCTCGCCAAAGGCATCGCTAAGTGCTATGAGCTACTTCACGTCGCGCCATGGGTCACGACCTGCCTTGCCCCCCGTTGCCCTCTTCCTCTCGTTTTTCTGGTCGTTCCCGCGGTGTTTGACCATAGACTAAAGAGGTATTTTTTCTCTATGATTTGACTGCAATGCGACGGAGGCGCTTTACTCCTACACACGGCCAAGCCGCGCTCGCAAGCCTGGTTTCTGCCGATTGTAAATCTCTCACATTGTTTCCTGTTACGCGAAGAAAGAAGCAGGTAGCAGCGGCGACTGTTTTACAAACGGGCTTCGGGCCGCACCATTTACGCGCGGCGCTCGAATTGGGTCAGTTATCTGCCCGCTAAGGGCCACGCCACGCCGCGCCACGCCACGCCACGCCGCGCCACGCCGCATCATGGGCCACCTCCAGCCTTGTACACCGTTGCCCTTTCTCCCTCATTTATCCGGACGTCCCGCGCTTTTTCACTTTGACGCAACGTCGGAGCTGTACTGCCCTATACACGGCCAAGCCGCGCTCGCGAGCCTGGTTTCTGCCGGCTGTAAATTTTTCGCCGTTTCCCGATATGCGAACAAAGAAACAGGTAGCAGCGGCGACTGTTTTACAAACGACCGTCGCACGATGGCAACCTCGTCAAGCCAGGCTTGGGGGTTCTGTACACGAACGAACCGCACCCGTAACCCGCTGGTGCCGGTTTGTAAATCTACCGCTACCGCGTTGTTCCATGTTGTGCGAACAATGAAGCAGGTAGCACATGAAACTGGTTTTACAACCAGCGCAGAGGGACGAGGGGAGGAGAGAGAGGGCATCCGCCTCATTCCATTCAATCTGTTTTGTTTGTTCAGGCAGCACTCCATGTACTTACCACACTTATCAACTCGCCTGCTTAGTCCGTTCTTCCAGTCTGCCATTCCGTTGAGTTGTCCCATTTCGGTCCGCAACGACCTCGCAGCGGACGTCCAAACCAACAGGGCTACCGAAACCGCTCTCCCAAACCTCATTTTCCTTCGCTGACCCACATTTCCAAGGCGCCCAAAATGTCCCCTTCAACTGCCCGCCGCCCATGTATGTGTATCTACCTTTCTACTTGTCGCATATCACCACATTTCTTAAAACTACCCTGCCCCTTTTGTTTTTAATCGATAAGTCTCGCCATTAGTGATTGGGATCTGTGCGTAATAGAATGTTCGTTCTATGTGGACCTGACTGCAGTTGCCTCCGCCACAGCTCTCTGCCCATTGCCCTGTTTTCGTATAGAAGGATTTTCCTAAGGATGAGCCAAATTGACAGTTCGCGAAAACAAGTGAACATCACATGTAATTCAGAAAAGTATCCCTCCGCCGCGACAGCTGTTCAGCCACGCCTCTTCGTAAAGTGTTAGGTTATGGCTCCTGTGAAAACATCCCTGTACAGAAATCTAAGAGTTTCGCCGAGGTATATGCACGTACGCGAATCCGGGAAATATTTAAATTTAATTACGTATGTGGAAAATCTCTTAACATGCTCTCACTATCAGTAAAAGAAAACTGCCACGAATGTAAATAGAAAGCTCTCAATTACAGCTCGCCACACAACAGCACAATAGACGGAAACGCGTGCACCCAGTATGCATCTCGGTTTTAAAATATACATAATATTTATCACACAAAAAGTAAATTCAATGTAATGTTAATAGAAAAAAAGAATTTTTACAGAAGAGCACATAACACTGCACTTCCTAATTTCAATTATATCTCAAAGCGCACTATATTTTCGTCGGACGAGGACATCACAAAAGGAAGCGTCGAAGCCAACTGCAAACGAACAAGTTAGCCAACAAGCAACGTCAAGCGAACAAGTTAGCCAACTGCAAACGAACGAATGCAGGAATGGAGTCTAATGGGCTCGAGAGCAGAACGACCACAGAACCTTCACTTATGTTGCCAGCACTAGCTGTCACTTTGGCTCATCCTTAGGAAAATCGATCATACCACTGAAAGCTCGGGCTTTTGCCACCCCATGATGCTCTTGGTTTTAGCTGCGTCGGTAGAAATGAGCGTTGTCTTCAAGGAAAGGAGAGGGTGCAAAATATCGCCTTTTCGTTGGGTGTTTTTTAATAGGAGTGAACAGTGATAAACTACAGGAGTGTGACTCACTTCAATCTAATCTTTTAAAGAAGTAAAATTCACGCGGATAGTCATTGTCGTTAATACGCAATGAGTTTTGTAGTAGTTTAAGTAAAATTAATTTATGACACTGTCCAGAAATTGGTGAACATTTACGTCCAGTTTCTTTCCTGAATTTGAAAACCGTATGTTGTTTAGACTTTCCTTATAACGCGGTTAATGTTAAGAGTACGTCGTTGCGTGACATTATAATCACCGTGGTCCATCAGGATATCATGCTTCATGTGCTGTATATTTCTAAATTTTTATGTCGGAGATATTGATTGTATTGTTCGGTTAAATGGAATGTGTGTGCTTCTCGTTTGTAAATGTACGTGTCTTTCAGACACATTTTGTGAGAAATATTTATGCGTAATTTTATTATCAAAATATTCTTGTGGTTGGTTATTGAATTTTACAACAATAGATTCCACATTTTCAAAATTGTCAAAAATTATTGCATGACGTGATGTTAGATACTCTACGAATTGGGTAAGTACAAATAGTAAGCAGGCATTGCCGTTAATTGCCATTAGTATCTCTGTAGTAATCTCTGTGAAGATTCGGACAGTGCTGTTTGTTAAACATTCTTGTCACGCTTTATTTTATTTTCTCATTAATTTATATAATTCTTTTTTGTGTGACATTTCCAAAATGAACGCCGTGTTGTACAAAAAAAAAAAATTGCTTACAGTAACATCCACTTAACGAAGCTATAACGGAGTATTTATGATTAAGATACACAGTTGTGACATTTGAATGAAGACAATAGGGTAAAGAATAAAGTCAGATCGTCCCATTGTCATCAAGGAGAATTACTCCATATGATGTAACCATGAGGGGGTGGGGGCTCATACATTATTTATGAAGGCCATATGTTGCATGTCACCATACAGCGTCAGTCATTAGAGCTAGCATGTTGAAATTGAATTAAGAACACTGTATTTCAGTATATTAATAGATGAATTCAATAAATTTAGACAATGTGTTTTGTTGTGAATAAAACTCATTTATCAGTTAATAAGACTTTAATTACAATTATCTATGAGCTCGAAACTGGTTTATTTTTGATTGGTTATTGAGAGTACGTCACTGAATTTCAACAGGATACTGCCTCAAGCCAAAGTTTTGAATTGAAAGAGCATGGGATATTAAATCACTGCCCATGCCATCGCTCATAAGATTAGTGAGAGAATTGCGATGGAGAAAGTACTGGAGGGAAAATAATTTAAGTTTAGATGTTGGCGAATAATAACGTTGCAAGGATTCTTCTCGTAAAGATAAGGGTGAGAAAATACAACAAAACGACCAGGATGCTGCTGGCAAACAATGCAGATTTTCGTAAAATTTCTGGGAATTTGTTTCGTGTATTCATGCAGTAAGGAAAAGAGACAAGAAAACCAACAATTATTCTGTTTGCCATATAAAAATATATACAGTAACATGGTACGAGGCAAGTGAAACTAAAATATTGCTATGAAATTGTAATGAACGTTTTTATGTCTCGATCATGTATTTTTTAAGTGTATTTATTTCGAACGATTCTTAAATAACTATTTTTTCTGCTTGTTGGCTTAATACTTGTTGTATGGCCTCTCAAAATAATGAGTGCTCTGAAGTGATGTTGAAAACCCGAACCTCACAGTCTGTGTCCTTGCTAAACACACTGCCGTACGTGCTATCGTGTTGGCCTTGTTTATCTCTCACCTGATCTGTTGTGGCGTGGAAGCTATCTCACCAACACGAGATACCCTTGATTTTTGAAATGATGCAATTTCACCAGCACTCTCTCTCTGTAGTCTACCATCATGTTCTTATTATTGGACATAGAAACTTGGAATGTTGCCGACCTGGATGGCCGAGGTGGCTAAGAGCTAGTACCGACTCAGCGCTTCGGTCCGAAGGGTCGCGGGGTCGAGACCCGCCTTGGGCATGGTTGTTTGTCCCTTGACTTTGTATGTGTTGTCGCGGAGGGACTCGCGTTCTGCTGACCCCAGATCAGAGGAGCCCGCAAGTGTTTGTCTAGTGTATGGTCGAGTATGCGTCCCTTCGGGACGTAAAGGGCAACCGGCTGTCGGCTGGATAAAAGTCCTTCGAAAAACAACTTGAATGTTGGCGTGCCTGGTGTCTCATGTGAGTTGTGATGTCGAATCTCACCATCAGGTGAATCCCCCAGGAACCCCTCGACGCCATTAGCGGGTTATTGCATTGCTCTCTCGCTGTAGCAAAGTTCCTGTAATCAACAAGCAATCCATGAAGTATCATGATATGAAGATTAAAGAAACAGATTGCATTTTTCGTAATTTACCTCCCCTTGGTTAATCGAAACTTATTGCGCATTTTATTGCCTTTATATTATTCTATTGATGTGTAACTGTTGCTGTTGAGCAACATTTCCACTCGTGTAAATATTATTAAACCATTTCCCTAATATTTCTGCGGAAATGAATTGCAAATAAACAGTTCTCTTTTTTGTTTTGAAGCAAATGCTATTATGTTTGGGAAACTTGCAATTGTTGTGTAAGTGCTTTGCTGTTCCATTTTATTAATTTAACGAATGTATTTCCTTTACCTGCAGACTTCATCATATAGAGCAATTATCAAAAAATTAATTCAGTTTTTAAAAAAATCCGTTTTAGGCGACCAGAAATTGGTGTTAGGTGATGATTTGTTGTGATTGCCCCAAACTCTCTACGGGTGGTTGTGATTAGTAGAATACTGGTTCAATCTGTTGTCAGCATTTCGGTCAGAAGACAATCCACCAAACCGCTACGCCGTGATCCCTCCGCATTTCGTGAAAGAGTTCTCAAATACAGTTTCATGGAAGCGAAATGCTCGTTCTCGAGCCTGACCGACATTTGTTCAGGGATGAGCACATTGCCGCTTAAACGCGCAGACGTGGCTTGATCTGTTGTGTGTGTTCAGTACGGAAGGGATTAGGGAGGGTAGCGAGTAATGTGTGTTTAGTTTGACAGTGACGTGATAGAAGCGATGGAGACGTGCCGCTACGCCGGCTGTGTTTAGCTCAGTGACAGCATTACCGCAGACTGCAGCGATTGACCGGGGAGTCCTAGGGTTCAAGTCCCAACAGTGGCGGATCTTCGACACCGGTTGCGTTGCTAGATCTAATTCATCTGCTGTCTGCAAGATAATTATAGTGACCAGTTGTTCTGATCGGTAGTTTTTCGTGATTTCGCCTGCCAATACCAAGCGAATGTTGGAGCAGTATCGTAACAAACACCACGGTCTGCGCGCGATATTTCCTTCCTCTTTCTTGTCCTATCCTCACCCCTTACTACACTTACACTTACATGCTCTACGTCAAAACACATGTCGAGAGGCAAGAGCTTGTCCCGACTGAATCGTTACCCCGCTGGTGGGAGATACGTGGTTAGGGTAAACTCTGCCAGCCGACGTGTAGGCCAACGCTAGCTATAGTCATGGGCAGACCGGGCCCCGCAAGTCAAGGGGCCCGATGAGAATGGGGAGTGACTGAAAAAAACGGTAAAAAATTGAAAAATAAAATAGAACTCAAGATAATTGTTATCGTAATTTTATAAGTCGCCGTCCAGTTGTCTGATATTTCAGGAAATTTTCAATTATTTTTTTACTTTCAATATTTAATTATAGTCATTACTTATAAGGTATGACTCTATGAAATGAATCAAATGACTCTTACATTAAAATTGGTTCCACTGAAAATTCATATTATTATTTCATGTGTTTAATAAGTTGTTTTATTAAACACTAAGAGTTAGTGACTAACTAAACACAATTTTTACCGTTTTAAGATCACCGTGGAAATATTATTTGATCACTAAATACTTTTACATAAAACTATTATTTAAAATATATTTCCAGCATAAATACTGTAATTTTTGTTATTTGTTGAAGTAAAATAAATCGGTTGCTTGATACAACTTTCATATTTTTCAGGGAGGGAGGGGGAAACATACGTTTCAGCATTGCCCCGGGTCCAACATTGTCTATGTCCGGCATGTCACCATCCAGTGGGGAAGGACACCACCACCTCTAGGCACAAAAACACTCACTACGCTAACGGGACTAATGAGCAAAGCAGTGCCCGGAGACCAGTCAGTCAATCCGACGAAGGCGCCGCTGCGTGGGAACGCGCGCTGCGTACGTCGCGTGGGAGCCGGCGCTGTTGGCGCGGACGCCGCCACCGCTTGGCAGCGCGCCCGCCCGCTCCGCTCCGCTCCTCTGCTCGACTCGCTCCGCGTCTTCATTCTATCCCCCTGCTCCGCTCCGCCCGGCCCCGCCTTGCCCCGCTCCGTCCCGCCCCGCTCCGCCACGCCCCGCCCCGCCCCATCGGCCCCTCCCCGCCCCCTCGGCCACGCCCCGCCCCGCTCCACCCTCTCCGCCCCGCCCCCCGCCCCGCTCCGACCCACACCGCCGCGCACCACTCCGCCCCTCTCCGTTCCGCCCGCCCCGCCCCACTCCGCTCCACACACACCACCCCGCTTGGCCCGCCCCGCCCCTATTCGCCCCGGCCCACTCCGTCCCGCCCCCCCCGCCCCGCTCCACTCCGCCCCGCTCCGCATCGCCCCGCTCTGCCCCGCTCCGTTCCGCACCCCCCGCCCCCACCTCCCGCCCCGCGTCCATCAGCGACTGTCTGGCTTTTGTTCCGGACACACAAGAACCATCCCCCACCCCTACCCTCGCCCTCCGCCCTCCCCTCCTTCTACACCGCCCTCTCCCTACCCCGATTTGATACGATCGACTTTCCATCGCTCATTCCCAGCGTAGGACAAAGATGTTACCAGGAAGAAGTCCTTTTCCGTGCCGACGGCGTCCCCTTTCATGAAGTGAGGCAGTTCCACGCCGTAACTACTGTCTTCCTGTCGATGGGAAAGTTGGCGGCTTCAGTCAGCTGTGAACGTTTTCTTTTCATTTCTCTGATTTATTTGTTTCCGATGTGTAAATGAGTTCAAAGAGTGAACGTGTCTGAGTTGGAGTAACACGAGATAAACGTGGCATTTGTCGCTGTTTCTAATATGATTCATGCATAGACGCATTCTCTGTTTATCCTTTCATCATTTATTTGTCATAGTGTGGAGGTTGTCATAAAGCGCGACGTAGTGTCGATTGATAAGGAAAATGAAAGAGTTGGAAGAAGTGTAAAGCGTTGGAGCGTTGTAAAGATGGTGAGTGATCGCGTGATACATCTGTATTCTCCTCTCCCATGGATAATGTACTCTGGATAAAGTTCTCACTATCGTCATTTATCAAATACAGAGGATAAATAAATCGAGTAGAACATCGGAACGTATCACTGATATTTATGGATCCCCTGAACTTCACCACATCATTTCCCGGTTTTGTTTACATTCAAAACATTGATAGTTCTAGAAAAAAAGGCGAATGATTTGGAAACAATACAAGTCCCACAGAAAAGTGACACTGAATAAAGAGAAATGGCAGAGAGACAAAAAGAAGAAAGAGGACAGGCCCGTATGAATTAATAAATAATACCAAAGTTTCCAGAATCACTTAAGATTACAGTCTCGAGTATCTTTTTATAATTAAGATTACACGAGTCGTATCCTGACGTCAAAGCACGTTTTAGACTTTCAGTTGGGATACTTACCCGTTACATTTTCCTTGTTTAGATGTCTCTCATAGGCACGATCTGTCAGGTTATCCTCATCTGGGCATTCGCGGAATTTGAATGTTACATCCAATCTCGGTCCTCTTATTACAAAAATCCTAACATGTAGGAAAATATTCTAGCTCCGCTTCAAATAAAAAAAAGTATTGGCAAAAAAAGACATCTTATGGAACACGGTAATTTTCTAAAATAACGTGAAAATATCACACACACAAGATTTGCTAGGTATACCTAATGTATTTTGTACCATTGCTGAAAGCGTAATACAGTGGCGGAAACATTGGTCTATAAGAAGAAACATTGGTCTAAAGAAATTTTGAATGAATATAGAACATTTTCATTACCCACCTACTACCGAAAACCGCGATCTTACTTTGGAATTTTCACCTGTGATAATTCTAGTGTAAAATTACAACTTATGTCGTAAGCCTTCTTTTATTGCTTAGGCTTCTAAAAATAATTCTAGAACTATTGCTTGTAGATATATTTTGGTAGTTTACATTGCAGGTGATTAACTTTTAAAGATTTTCAGACGATGATAGAACCATTATTATTATTATTATTATTATTATTATTATTATTATTATTATTATTATTATTATTATTTACTAGCGTCACAATTTGTCGGTGAGATCTGAGATAAATGTAAAATACTGTGCTGAGACTAATATTCACAAAGCAAATTCTTAAATAGGAAGAAGAAAGGCCAAACTTCTCTCATTTAATGCTAATTTTTTCATTTCTGCAAATATTCAGCTTTATGGTCAGGATGATTAGATATTATGCAGCACAAAATCAACTGTTTTATATTAACACTTACACAATTGAACACATGTGGCCCGTGACCAGGTGGCAATGTAATATCAGCACCGAATGACACAGAAGGCAGACTATAATTATATTGACTGATATTATTTCTGATGTTTTTAGATGTCCCATTATCTATAAAAAACTGTTTCATTTCTTTTGACATGTTGCTAGAAGGCAAACTTATTTTTCCGTGTAAGCAATACAAAATAATCTGGTTTGCAGAATTTCTCTCGAACAGGAAGTACACAGCAGAACAATGTAGACATTTCATAGTTTAAGACCTAACAGTAAACGAAATTACTTCACTACTTCAGTGAAATCGAATAAAACCCCCTGTTCGAATTTCTCTACAAAATACACCACGAAAACAAATTGATGCAAACACACTCACCACCAAAATGCAAATATTTCTCCTGAAACACAACCGAGACGAATTGTAAACAATACATGCATCAAGAGTCGAGGACGCACGTCTATTGATATACTCACATCTATCGATATTGAAACACAGCCTT
Organism: Teleogryllus occipitalis; assembly: GCA_011170035.1. Lineage (NCBI taxonomy): Eukaryota > Metazoa > Arthropoda > Insecta > Orthoptera > Gryllidae > Teleogryllus > Teleogryllus occipitalis. The sequence continues at coordinate 26,281 of BLKR01003928.1, forward strand.
TGGAATAAAACAATTGACTACTGATAAGCGTACGGTTAAAAAATATTTATTTAATTAATTTACACCGTAAATGCTTGTGAATCAACACAAACAATAACTGATAACACATTTAAGGATCACATACTTTCATTTAAAGGAAAAATAAATACAATCGGTTAAGTAGAAGCTCCAAACGAAGCCATGACAGAATACCTTATTTTTTTAAATATATAGATATATATATCCCGAAGATTTCTAAGCCGAGCGTTTGGGGTGCTCCGCGGCGGGCGCGCCGACCGAGCAGGGAAAGTGCGCGCGATGACCGCAGCGTGAAAGTGCCGCCGCCTCCGCCGCCTCGGACGCTGTTTCCGCCGCTCGCGCACACGCACGCACGCACGCATACGCACGCACGCTGCTGCGTACTCCGCGGGCGCGCGTCCGCGAGCTAGAGCGGTGGTACAAAATGATTTTCCTAAGGATGAGCCAAAGTGACAGTTCGCGAAAAAAAAGGAACATCACAAGTATTTCAGAGAAGTATCCCTCCGCCGCGACAGCTGTTCAGCCACGCCCCTTCGCAAAAGGTTTATGGCTCCTGCGAAGGCATCCCTATGCAGAAGTCTGAGTGTCGCTGAGGTATATGCACGTACGTGAGTCCGGGAAATATTTAAATTAAATTACGTATGTGGAAAATCTCATAACATACTCTCACAATCAGTAAAAGAAAACTGCCACGAATGTAAATAGAAAGAAAAATGATTTTAAGCCGGAAACAAGTGCACCAGTACTTATCTCGCATTCAAGTCTCGGTTTTAAATTAAACATAATATTTATCACACAAAAAGTAAATTCAATGTAATATATAAAGAAAAAAATATAGAAGAGCACATTACACTGCACTAACTAATATAAATTATTTCTCGCAGCGCACTATAGTTTTGTCGGACAAGGACATCACAAAAGGAAGCGTCGAAGCCATTTACAAGTTAGCCAACTGCAAACGAACGAATGCGGGAAGGGCGTCTAATGGACAGAAGGGCACAACGACCACAGAATCTTCACTTATGTTACCAGCACTAGCTGTCAGTTAGGCTCGTCCTTAGGAAAATCGCTCTATAAACACCGCGCGCCCCGCAGGTCGCTAGACGGAGAAGGAGATACTGCGGCTGCGGTCACGGTGCGCTCGAGATGTTGGTCGTTCTCTACCGGACGACAGCCAGCGAAATCCTCGGATTTCTTTCGTTCGTATATGCACCCGAATGTTGCGCCAGATATCGTCCGAATGTTCCCACTAACCCGCAGCTTATTTCTTGAAAGATTTGTGAGAAGCACGCTCAAGACTATCTACATTTGTTACATACGGCCGTGCCTCGCCGACAGATTTTGGGGGAATGGAACCGACAGAACCAAACGAAATCCATCATCCGACAGCAGATGTTTTCGAACGCTGTCGGAAGAGGCCATTCGTGTTTACTGTGTCAATTTCCGTTTACCAGCAGTGGCGTAGCTTCCATTAAGGCTGCAAGGCGGAGCCTACCCAAATATTTTATGAAAAGCAAAGAATGCATTTCATTTAAAAAAACAAACAAAATGTATAATGTTTTTATTGATAATTTTCGAAAGAACAATCACATGACTCGTCTGGCTTCGTACGTTTGTACGTTTGTACGATCTTGTACTTCCCGCTCAATTGCGAACGTACGCGAGAGAGAACGAAGGCTGTGGCCGTTCGGAGCCTTCAACGCATGCGCAGAACGTGCGCACGCAGTCGCAGATATTCTGTTCCACACGGGCAGCATGGTTCCTCCGAAGGCCCGCCTAGGGAGCTTTCGGCAATCCTCGGATCAGTCGTGGGCAGTGGCGGGCCCTCTCACGCCATGACACAGACAGTGGGCGCTTGCGGTACGATTTATGACAATCGGTATGGTTCACACGCAATTCGTTTAATTTACATTTTTGAAGAGAAAAACCTTGTAGATGGTGAGGCAAATTGATTCTTAGTATTTTCCTTATACACAAAAATAAATACTATATTATTAATAATACAATTTAAAATGTTTTAACGACTCTTGAAAGTGACGGGGGCAAAAAACAGCGAAATAAATCAATTGGTAATTATAATAAACCTGTTTCCCAACCATTTGGTTCTATCATTTTTGAATTATTTTTGTGGACGTTGGATAAATGTTTGCGGATAGTGAAATAAAATGTTTTTTCAACACGAATGGGGACCACTGTCCGGGCCCTAAGTGCGGTAAGGCGAGGTCGCCGGGCTCCCCTCGCCGTTCGCCCTTCGCCCGGGTGCGCTGGTAATGGTGTCCAGATGTGCGGGTAAACCGCTCGCCACCCCCGCACCCCTGGGTGTGCAAGCACGGTCAGAGAATAAGACCTCAGTTGAGTTCTTGCAGTACGGACGAACACACTGAAATATTGTACTCAATATATATTATTGTGAGACGACCTTACATGTTATAGTGAAACGAGCCACATCAAGAATTTAAGAAGATTTCACTGCTTCGTATTTCGCAGGTGAGAAATTAATTTTAGTTCATCGCGTTTAGTTCATATCAATACCTGATGAATAATACAAGTGTTATTGTTTACTATAGGAAATATGGATTTACCAGACGACAATATCATAGATACTTTGTTACAATCTCCAACATTCTTCAATAATTTAAGTTATGAGGAGAAACTAGAAGTTAAGACAAAACGACCTACACCAAATCTTTCTTTAAAAAAGGCAGATGGGAAAAATACTCGCCATTTTCATAAACAGTGGTATGACACGAAGCTGTGGTTGACTGGTAGTGTTAAAAGAAATAGACTCTATTGCTTTCATTGCCTCTTATTTTCAAGAAATGAAAACGAGTCGTGTGATGCAGTAATAGGGGACGAAAGTTTAAAAAATTTCTTGGCAAAGGCTAAAAAGCACGAGTGTTCAATGAAACATATAACGGCTACAGTAAAATTTAATGAATTTGGCACAACACGAATTGACTATGCTTTATCGGAAGCTGCACGCATTGCTGCTATTAAAGCATAATGAGAAAGTGGATCAAAATAGATTAATTCTGAAACGCTTAATTTCCACAGTATGTTTTTTGGCGAAACAAGAGTTAAGTTTTCGAGGACATGATGAATCAGAAAGTTCTCAGAATAAAGGAAACTATCTAGAAATGCTCGACTTTTTATCTGATCAAGAACCTCATTTAAAAGATCATCTCATTCATAGCAGTGTGTTTAAAGGTACTTCGCCAGACATACAAAATTATCTAATGAGTTGTGTTACGGAAGTAATAAATGAACAAATTTTTCATGAAATTAGTAATAGCCCATTTGTTTCTGTACAAGCTGACGAGACATTAGACATAACAAAATCTCAACTTAGTGTAATTTTGAGATATGCGAGTAGTTTATCTGGAGACATAGAGGAAAGATTCGTAGGCTTTTACGACATTGGTTCTCCCAAAACTGCTGAGAGTGTGGCTCAAGTGCTCTTAAAGGTGTTGGATACATGGAAGATTTCTAAGGAAAAATTGATATGTCAAACTTATGATGGGTGTAGTGTGATGGCAGGAAAAAACAGTGGAGTTAATGTTATTATAAAACAACATTTTCCGCGAGCGATGTTCATTCATTGTTATGCGCATAGATTAAATTTAGTATTCCTCCATTGTTGTAAAATAACCCAAGTGAAGCTTTTTGTTGCCAGACTTACAGGCTTTAACAGCTTCTTTAGTCGCTCTAGCAAACGAGTGAATTGTTGATAGAGCGTGATTTCAAATTGCCTAGTCCAAGCGAAACTAGATGGAACTATCATTCAAGAAGTGTAGTTACTATTCTTATCCATTATGAACAAATACGTCTGGCTCTAAACGATGTTGTGGAAAATGATGGATGGGATGCTCGACTTTTTTCCATCCAATCCAACAGGCTGAAGGACTGGTTAATATTCTGTGCAATTCCTTTTTTTATTCCTATTTAATTTGTATAACAGAATATTTGTTTTTACTGATGTACTGTTTAACATCCTGCAAAATAAAACTTCAGATATCAACTTCTGCAATAAAGAAATTAAAAACCTTTTGACATAATTGAAAAACTTGCGAAATGAAGATATAGTGAATGAGTGCCTCCTGAAATCAAAAGCCATGTTAAAGCACCATTTGACAGAAAATGAAATTCAAAATAAATTTAATGAAAATGTTTGTAATCAACTGAAAAGAGTGTCATATGAAGTATTGGACACTGTAATCGTGAACTTCGAATCACGATTTAAGGATTTCGGGAATAAAGAATTTTTTGAACTCGTGGATGAAGCTAAATTTGAACATTATAACCAAGAATCACATTTTCCGGAAGGCAAGATCGATGCATTATGTGCTGTTTTTCCGTGCTTTGATACAGAGAAATTAAAAGGAGAACTAATATTCATTTATGGAAGTCAGGATAAACGATTGCCAGCTAAACATTTGTTTAAGTATCTCAGCAACTACAGCTTCGTGTGAAAGAAGTATGAGCACTCTAAAACGGGTGAAGACTTACTTGAGAAATTCAATGAGTAACGAAAGACTGTCCAATCTTTCCACACTTGCCATCGAAAAAGCGAGCCTTAATATAAATTCTAAACGTCTGATAGAGTCATTGATGTCTTTGCTTCAAAGAAAGATAGGAAAATCGAGCTGACCTACAAGAAAATTTAAGGTGAGTATTTTAGTTCTGCATATATTTAAAGCCATAGATTTTCGAATTTTCAAAATTTCTGGAATTAATGTAAAAATGTTATTTAACTCATTTTTGTCACATTGTGCTAAGTTTGTCATATTCCTGTTGCAAATACGCCGTAATAAGTAATAGCATTGTTTTCGTTTATTGTATTGGCACAAATTTCTAAAGAACTATTTTTTCTCCTTAAAGTTATAATAACATAGCAAATTTCGCTGACCATTCTTCTAGTATCCTTCGGGTAAACGAGCGATTAACGTCTCTTCGTGAATGGCGGCAGGAGTGTGTTAATTAATACGTTAATCTGCTTTGGAGCCTACCCAGGAAAAACGATCACGCTACGCTACTGGCTAAAGAGGGTTTTCTAATCTGTCTTCTACCACTTTTCCTTTATTTGGATACGTAATCCTCCATTCACACTGGCAATCGCGTTCTTGCAGCACTGCCGGAGTCTTCTTTAGATCGTCTGGGAACGAAAATACAGAAGTGGGCGAACAACATTTCATGGATCTAAGGAGGGGAGTGAGAACAGAAGGAATGAAGGATCGCGCCCGGTCTGTGGCCCGTTATTTTATTTATTTTACGTCCAAAAAAAAAGTTCAAACTGCGTATGACGTGCTATGGGGAAAAGTGAATTTTGTGCACATTTTCAAAATTCTGTGATCCCTACACTAAGTCATATACTACTTAAATTTTGGGAAAAAAACTCCCATGTAATAAAATCTATTTTCAAGGATAAATAAGCAATAAATTTTGGCTCTTATTACTTCCTGCCGCGACAACATGGAAACGATAATTTGAATAATTGTATTTCCCACTGAATTCTAGAAGACGTGCACAGAAAATGAAGTTACATTTATGTCCAGAAGCAAAACAAGATGTCTCAGCATTTGCTCAAATGATCAGGGAGACTGGACGAAAAACCTGATCGAGATGGGGGTCATTGACCCGGAGGCTGTAGTAAATTAATTGTGGTAATTAAAGTAGGAACAGAATACTTGTTACAGGTTGTTTATACACATTTATACAGTCCAAATGGTAAATAATGCATTATGTATCATTGTTAAAATTAATGTTACTTTTCTTGTGATGCTCGGTATAGTCTCTAATTGTATAGAAACAGTTATGCAGCAGAAACGATTTCACTTGGGATTTAAACTTTTCTATCGAATTTAATCGTTTAGTGTCATCTGGCAAAGTGTTGTAAAATAATGTACATGTATTGCATGTGAATTTTTTGTAATGAGCTGTTGATATTGTCACCTGATGAATATGATTTCTACGTCGAGTGTTACAGTAATAGACATCGGCATTTTCTGAAAATATATTCCCGCCCTTAAGCAAGTCATTTTTGACAAAAACCACTGATTCGTAAATAAACAGACAAGGTAATGGTAAAATTCCTAGATTAATGAAGAGAGGCTTACATGAATCACGTGGGGTGGGATTTGGTTATTATTCGTACGATTCGTTTTTGTAATCTAAAAGTCTGGGAGCTATAAGATTATTTCCCCAGAATATTATGCCATATCTCAGGCGGGAATGAACATTCGCGAAATATACACAACGAGCAGTATGAAGGCTGACTGAATTTGAAAGAATTCTGAACGCGTAGCATAATGAACTTAATTTTGTGTTCAATTCATTTAAATGGACGTTCTATTTAAGGTTTGACTGAATTGAGAGACCTAAAAATTTTGTTGCCTTAACATCAGTCAATGGTACACCGTTCATTTTCAATGGAGCACAGAATTGTTTATTTGAAATGGAAAACTGCATTAAAACCGTTTTCTTTGCGTTTACTATTAATTTGTTATTTCGGAACCAATTTGAAACATCTGATATTGTACTATTTACGGTTTCTTTATTGCAAAGGATGTTCGTATCATCTGCAACGAGAACCGTTCTTCCGTTTCGAATCGTCGAGAGCATATCGTTTACGTAAAGTAGGAACAGAATAGGGCCTAAAATCGATCCTTGAGGAACTCCACGTGCAATGGGCTAGATTCGGAAAGGTCGCGTACGTAATGTTCCATCATTCCAGTAAGGTATTTCAACTCTCTGAGATCGTTGTTTAAGGTACGAACATGACCAATCTAGAGCAATACCACGGATTCCATATGAAGGTAATTTTGAAAGTAAAATGTCATGATCAATGACGTCAAAAGCTTTTCAGATATCTAAAAATAATCCAATAGGTGCCTCGTTTTGATCCAATGATGAGGCGACATCTTTAAGAAAAGAAAATATAGCTGTTTCCGTTGATTTTGATTTTCTAAATCCATGTTGGCAATCTGAAAGCGCGTTGTGTTTACTGAGAAACGTTTCCATTCGTACGTAAAGAAGTCTCTGTAATATTTTTGAAAAACTACTAGAAGAGAAATGGGTCGATAATTTTGAATTTCATTTTTGTTGCCTTTTTTGAAGAGCGGCTTAATTTTAGCTGTTTTCAAAATATCTGGAAACGTTCCGGTGCATAACGATGAATTAAATATGTGAGTTAACGGGTGTATAATGGCATACGCACAGGTCTTTAACAAAGCATCCGGGAATTCATCTAAACCGGACGAATATTTATTTTTTAGTTTACCGATTATTTTAAGAATTTCATAGGAATACGTTTCGGAAACGAACATCGTGTCTAAAATTTTGGGTGAACTGTCAATTATTGAATTTTGTGCCTGAAGACCCTTAGTGAGATCGGCAGCGTTATACGAGATACAAATTCAGCACCCAGCTAGAATCAATCGGAGATAACAACGTCCAAGGCAGTAAGCCCCTAGAATTCTCTTCGAAGCCAGGTACCTAAATAGCTACCTAAATAAAGTACCAATTTACCTAAATAATGTACAAAATTATTATCATCGGACACGAACTTATAAATTCTCGGTATGTGAAGCTTGATTTCCGGACTCGCAACTACATACGCTGGCCCACTCGGGTCAGGTACTAATATGAACACTATGCGACGGGCAAGATCATCGTATATAATTTCATTATTATAAAATATTGCATATAAAATATTTATAATATTTCAAAATCAACTAAAGTTTTGTTACAAAGGAAATCTTACATTACTTCTACACTTATAATCTATATATTTAAAAAAATAAGGTATTTTGCCATGGCTTCGTTTAGAGCTTCTACTGAACCGATTGTAGTATTTTTTCCTTTAAATGAAAGAATGTGATCCCTAGATGTGTTATCAGATATTGTGTGTGTTGATTCACCAACATTTAGTGTGTAAATTAATTAATAAAATATTTCTTTAATAGTACGCTTATCAATAGTCAATTGTTTTCTCCCAAAGGGTGGCTGTTTCAAAATCGATATATATGAGTCGATATATGCTTCATGGTGGCGCTGTTTTGTTTTGATTGTTGAGATGTGTTTACAATTCGTCAAGGTTTTGTTTCAGTGTAATTATTGCATTGTGGCGTTGACAGTTTGCATGTATTTGCTTTTGTGGTGTATTTTGTAGAGAACATTCGGACAGTGTGTTTTGCTCGGTTGTACTGAAGTAGTGAAGTTGTTCACAGGTTATGTCGAATTTCGAATCGTTGCCCACGCGCCCCAAAATACGCAAACGTACATTAACTGGACGCGGGGAAAGAGAAAGTCAGCGTAAATGTCCTGATAGTGAGGTCATTTCGTTTTCTGCTGGGTCGGTGTCTATGAAAAGTCAGTTTTGTTCTACTTTGCACTTCGCATCTGAGAGAAATTCTGCAAACGAGTTTACTCTGTGTTGCTTAAATGGGAAAATAAGTTTACCTTCAAGCAATATGCCAGAAGAAATCAAAATTGTTTATAGGACATGATGACGCATCAAAAAACTTTAGAAATAATATCCGTCAGTATAATAGTGATCTTTCTTTTGTGCAATTTGGCGCCGATATTGCATTGCCACCTGGCCATGGGTCATACGTGTTCAAAATTTTGGGAACTCACATCACAGAATATCTTCGTTATATCCTGAAGATCCAAACAAAGCAACGTATTGTGAACATTAGTCTGGGCACAGTATTTTACATTTATCTCAGATCTCACCGTCAAATTTTGACGGGTTTTCACTAGTACTTTATTAAATCACATGGGATTATCGTAGTATGTCTTGTTCTCTTTTCTTCAAATAACAGATCTGAATGGAGACTATTACTATATTTCTTCGAACTTCCAAACGTATACGATATAATAAGACGAAAGAAAGAAGTAAAAATGAGAGATTCTGAGACTTCCTCGATAGAAATGTAACTTAAATACGTCTTGTATGTACATTTCATTAGAAGAAAAAACACGAAATGAAGAATGCAATTTGTTTTACAAAAACTTAATTTTCGCGTGTCTGGCCCCTGAAACAATAAAGTGCATGGAATTGTGAGGAATCAATAAATGTTCGTGTTATTTAGTATAGTGTGAAATTATCTCAGGGGTTCTAAAAACATTGAAATTATTCAATTGAAGAGTATTAATACCATAGTTTTGTAGTTTTGCAATTTATTGCTAACAAATCGTAAATTCATTCAATTATTTAATCGAATTAATTACTTACATGAAATTTAGTTTACAACTTTTATAAAATCTTCACTTGTATGTATCCAGACATGTGTATGATATTCAATTAAAAATTAATTAATTAATTGCACATTTACATTTAGTGCGTCATTATTTATTTATTTTTAAAATGGTTAATCTCTTAATTGTATGTTAAAGTATGTTTTATTTGGTTGTAATGCAGCGCTATTAGTATACCCTTTATTGGTTGAGAGTGATAATGAAATCCAGCGATTTAAAATTTAATGCTTCACACAGAGCATTGAACACGAAGTCATACATGTTTCGAGGGATTTAATCATCCAGTCTTCTTCAGTTTGACAGTTCGCAACCCTTGTTTACTCTTGATGAAAAGAAGCAAACAAACCATGCGGCGTGAGATGAATTTACTAAAGATAAGACTGATGCTGTAAGATTGTTCAAATCCATCTTTGTTTTGAAAGAGATGTCATTTAAACAATCTTCTCCTTCAAGCCGATCTCATAAAAGTCCTTAAAATCTTATCACTTATTATTTTGATAACGCCTCTGACATCATTGAAGACAACTTTTTCTTCTCCTTAGGATCCTTCAGATACTCTCAACAAACAGTTCAAGATTTTTCAGTTTTACAACTTCCGACATACCCCCTTCTTATACAGCAGGCAATGCTGTGCTATCGCATAGAGTTTCTTGTGCTCGCGAAGCAGAAAAGAGTATTGTAACTGTGGATGTGGAGTCATTCAAATAATTCAAAATAATTCCTTAAAAATTTCAACATTATTATTTTGGAGAAGTTCCTGATGAAGAACTTAGAGGTTTCTAATTAACTTTCCAACTCTATAAATGGCTAAAATTAAGAAATGCGAAAATTCTGACATTAGAAAACTATGTTATAAATCATGTTCTGATGAAAAAATGGAATTGGTTCAATACACCTATGAAAATTTTAAAATATTTAATGAGGAAGTTATACCGCTGTTTCAGATAAAATTAATTCATGTGCATTATAAATTGAGCATTTTCATTTTCTCAAATATGTCTGCCTGGGAGTCCATTGAGTTGTCGCAGAGGTGAAACTCAGCGGACGGGAAGATCTGGAAAGTCACCGCGGATATAGATTTTTTCGACAAGTATACAGATTGTTCTAAAACTTATGACCAAAGAATTTTAGAGCTTGGCAGTTGTAGTCTGTTCTCAGGCACTAGAAATGTGTTCTGATTGTTTTCAGGCTACCCTTGTAGAACATACGTAAGAGACTACTGACAGATGTCCGTGACCATTTTTGCTCAAAACCGCACAAATATGTGCCTAAAATATAAATCACTAAACCTAAAAGCAGTGAAATGAGTCATCAAATGCAAATCAGAAAGTCTTACCACGAAATACATTTGAATGATCACCGATTCAAAGTCTAAGAGAGAAATATTAGTAACACGAAAAAACGAAATGTCTATATAACAAGACCAAAAACACACATATTTCAATATCGTAACTAGCTTCATTTTACTCTGCTTCTAGTCCCCGCATTAGCAGAAGCCAATTGTGAACTGCGTATCTATATGATCTTCCCCGATCAAATTGTGACATTACATATTCTTTTAGTTTTTATTTATGACTATCTATTTCTCTTGAACTAAGCTCAAACTCCCCTTCTGCCAGTCACTTAACCTAATATTAACTTGCAATTTGTTTTACTTCGAATCCACGTATAGCGCCTGATAAGTTTGGTTTTGGAAATGAATCTACGATTTTAAGTCTTCTTAAATGATCTCCAGGATGTTGTAATTAGTCTCTTGAAATACACTGGGCCTCCACTTTTCTAGTCGAGGTGTTTCATACTCATTTGCACGTGAAGGTTTCTGTTACTCTAGAATTTTTTAACAGTTTTATTTTCTATCTATTCAATTCACTGATTTTTCAGAGATTTGCATGACTTATTACTGTAACTGTGTTAGGGCATAGGCAGGTGGGAATTTCGTTTAATCGAAGCTCCCTCTTACTTTGTTACTTTTCTCTTAATTTCATGTTCAGATGCTCTAGAAATGAAATTCTTATACTATTCGAACGTCGTACTTCAAGTACGGGATCTTCCGGTCCTTCAAAATCACTTATTCAGTGTATATTGATGCATGTCCATGTTATTCCTACTGAATTTGTGGAATATTATGCTATATGATGTAGTAGCAAACTCATAATATACTCAACATATTTTCGTCTCCGCTTACATTTCCATATTCTGCACGGCGCAATCTTTTCTCCAACATTTTGACATTCATGGAATTAATTCACCTTTTGATACCGATGTACCCTGTTCACCCATAGCCAATAACCAGTCACTCCAAAAGGTGGTCTCCGACTATACTGGTCACACAACTAAAGTAAGTACTTTATAATACAGGTTACAAAAAACACCGTCGAAAGGCGTTAGTAGACAACACATGAGGTTTGCATGAGAATGTCTCGTCTCACTTTGTTGGGTTGAGCGATTTACTCTATAGACGCATTTTCGTATGTTTTTGATCGTTCGCGGCCACTCATATCCCTTGTGAGTGTTCGCGATCCGTTCTACCCGTCTCTCAATATGAGAGGAAATGGGAAGGAAAGTCGTCTGATCGACCTTATTGCTTACCCCTAAGATTCTTCCCTGTCGATATAAAAAATGAATTCGCAGAAACACCAGAAATTCGCACATGTTTTTTGGTGACAAAATGATTAGAAATATTAAAAATATAATTAGTTAAAAGAAGTTATATTTTAGAACAAACTTTCAATTCTTTTATTTTGTTTTCATAGTTTGGAAAGGAATTATTGTGAGAAATTCTGGAATAACCCTCTTTATATAGCAGGAGATAGCTACCTAAGAATAAACTTGGTGCCTACAAAATAGGAAGAGATAGGAAAAGAGAATGCATGAGGAGGTAATCCATTATGCATGTCTCATCAGTTCCCGAACGCTTTGTCTGCACCACACAGTCGTCAATACCAAGTAATCTACTCACGAAGAATGAATAAACTTGATGAATAGAAGATTCGTGTGAGGTGAACACTATTGCCACAAACATGGGTCGTCCTTTCTACCACAAATCCATGCTCTGGCATCATCAAGGCATCAAGACATCATGGCATAACACTGGCATCATCAAGGGGGCGGATCAGTGCTCTCTGAAAGCTGAAAATCATTGATTTTATTTACAATGTGCTTTTTTCAATATATTATGCAATTTATCACATTGTTATAATTTATGTTTGTTATAATTTGAGTTAGTACAGCATCTTTGAACGTGGATTACAAGAAATCGTGTCCATTCACTTGAAAACTGAACATTCAGAATATATTTTGCAAATATTTGTAAACTTAGTATTATTTAATTAGTATTAGTAGTAGACATAGACTTATATAAGACTTAGTATAATATGGTTTGATACATTGCTATGTTTGCTAAGTTATGAAGATACATAGGCCTTTAATCGACATAAACTTATATTGTTTTATGATTAAATACCAAACTGCAGCGAGAAAGTCGACATTCGTTTCATTTACAGAACTATAAATTGAATGTATTTGTTCAAATAAATGCACATATATATTGTTAATATAACTTACCAAACTCGTTAAAAACATAAATTAAAACAAAATTGAATGTGAGCTCCGGAGCACCCAACCTCTTGGTAATGCACGGGATCATTTATACCTCGGTATTGCAAGGGTTAAAGTTAGCACGTGTTCTTCTAGTACCCTCGGAATGCAGTGAAAATCACAAAATCTCGCGGGGTGAGCCGAGAAGTCAGTCTCGTGGCGTTCACATTCAAAATACAGAGGCAGTGGAGGGGGAGAGGGGGAGCACAGTGTGACGGGGATGGCGGGACGGGGCGGGGTGGGCAGACAGGCGGGCTGAGGGGATCGGAGCGGCACGGGGCGGGGCGAGGGGAGCGATTCGGCCGAAAGTGAGACGGAGCGGGACGTGACGGAAATGTAAAGAAAATAACTTCCACTTTACTCTGTAGAGTCTACAGTGTAAGCAGAATCCAATCCTTTTCCTGTCTGGTGGATGACTGAAAAATACCAGGGTAACGCTGGGTTGTTTCAGCTAGTCGTTTGATAAAGGTTTTTCATCCGACTGCGCGAAGGAAGGAGATATTAATAATTAGTTCGAATTCGATTGCTCTCACGAGAAAAAACATGCTAGTGGTCGGCTGCTTTGAATAGAAATTTTCCGCGATTTCTTGGATCATTCCCAGACGAATGCAACAGCAATACCTTTACAAATGAGCTATAGACTGCGCGCATACACACATACGCGGTGTTTCGCGTCTTTTTCAGTAGTGCCGCTAGATGTCCCATGCTCGCGACCGTATCAAGCATAGTCGCAGATGAAGCGACTTTACCGGCTTGACTGAGAAAGACGCGATAAACCGTGCCTAAATGCCACCGTGGTGACGGGCCTTCAGTGACCTTGGGAGGCAGCTCTGTAAAAACCGCAGCATAGTTAAAAGGCTCCCACAGGCCGACGCGGAAAATCCGCTGTCTTCGCGGATTGGCCGCAGCGAAGTTTCGCGTCACGTGTTGCCTTATGAGCACGTTCAGGCCTGCGTGGCAGGCGGGCGTCGCGACAACGGATTGGCAGCTGACTCATAATTGACGCTCCGGTGTGAACGGTCACGCGAATTCCGCGGCCAGGTGTAGCTCGAAACTTTCCGCGCCGCACACGCGGCGGATCTACCGCGCCGGTCTGTGGGAGCCTTTATGAGTCGGAGTTTGGTGACGGTTGGCAAGGTCGCTCGACCCAGAGGGAAGCGAAGACTCCCGAACACGGGCGGACTTCCACGAAACTCGAGCTACAGTGGAAGAAACGCGTCTGACTGCGTTACAAATTTCGCCTCCGATTAAACGCTGCCAATAAGTTGCCGCGACGCTCGCCTGCCGCCCAGGTCTGAACGTGCACGTAGGGTAACACATGACCGGAAACTTCCGCTGCGACCAATCCGCGTAGGCTGCGGATCTTCCGCGTCGGTCTGTGGGAGTCTTAAACGCTGCTAATCCGTTGTCCCGACGCTCGCCTGCCGCGCAGGTCTGAACGTGCTCATAAGGCAAAACGTGACGCGAAATTTCCGCTGCAAACATTCCGCCCGCGCTGAGGAAATTTCGCGCCGGTCCGCGAGAGCCTTTACTATAGCGAATGATTGACGCGCATCCGTTGTCGTCGCCGCGCGCGCAGCGGAGCACCTGCTGTCGAACGTGCGCTCGGCGCTGCGCTGGCGGCGGCTGTGCGGGGCGGGCGGCTGGACGGCGCCGTTCGCGCGCAACAGCTATGCGCCGCTCGACATCCTGGGCTACCCGGGCGCGTGGGCGGCGGCGCTGCTGGCGCTCGTCGTCCTTGTGGAGAACTACTCGTGGAGCTTCGTCGACGTGCTCATCATGCTGCTCAGCGTGGCGCTCGCCGCGCGCTTCCGACAGATCAACGCGCGCCTGCGCGCGCTGCGCGGCCTGCACCTCCCGCAGGTATTCATTCATTCATTCTTCATTCATTCGTTCATTCATTCATTCAATCAATCATTCATTAATTAATTTATTTATTTACTTATTTGGCGTTATTGGGTCGGTAGTAAGTCTTCGCCGGCCAGCTATCGGTGTCCCGTATACTTGGACCTAGTTAAATTACTATGCTTGGGGGTAAGAGCGACATGAGGCAAACATGTCATATTCTCTTCACCTTAACTAGCATGATCCGCCTGCATGAACTTTTCTTCGTCGCAGCTGCAGAAACTGGGACGATTTTAAAGGAAAGCTACAACTATATTTTTGCCTCGACCGCGAATGAATCGAACCCGGGACCACAGCACGGGAAGCTAGCTGTCCATGAGCCATCCCAAAGGCTATGAGCCATCCCAAAGGCTAGAGAGAGAGAGAGAGAGAGAGAGAGAGAGAGAGAGAGAGAGAGAGAGAGAGAGAGAGAGAGAGAGACGCCAAAAACTGTTAGAAACTGTGTGGGACGTGCAACGGGGAGAAGTGTATTCTGTGAACGTATCCTTAATTCTGATATTATTACCCTAAGCTAAACTAACTTAAGTTGAATTCTGAATACAGAAACAATGAGCGTGTTTTGGCAAGAATTGTTAACAAAATATTCGCTCCGATGTAATAAAAACTATTTTCAAAGGCAATTCAGCTATAGATTTGTGCTCTTATCCCTCATTCATGAAGGAATATGCTTCCTGTCGCAACAACTTGTAAAACGATAATTTGAATACATGTATATGCCAATGAACTGTAGAAGACCTGCTCAGAGAGTGAAGTTACACTCATATCCAGATTCAAAACAAGGGGCCATCTCGGCATTTGCTCAAAGGATCAGGGAAACTGGACGAAAAACCTGATCGAGATGGGGCACTCCCCTATGGGACGGAGGCTCAGGGCATCCACTAATGTCACCGCAATGCCTTTGACTGGAAGGTCCTAGGGTTTGAGTCCTGACGATGGAAGAACTATCGACATAACCTACAAAGCTACGCCGAATTCAGGCGCTGTGTGGAGGAGAATTCTAGCGATCGGATGCTCTGATGGGTATAGTTTTCCGACATTTCTCCGATCAACATCAAGCGAATGTCGGAGAAGTGCCCTTACAAACGCATGCGATCTTTCTTTCCCCTTCCTTGTCCAATCCTCATCCCTTACTTGCACACACACCAACAAGTACTACACTACCACACAAGACGGGAGACCGTCGGGAGCTTACAGTTTGTCCCGGATGGGGCGGTTACAGACCCCGCTGGTTAAAGATACCTGGTGAGGAAAAACTTCTCAAGGAGGCATGCAGGTCGGCACCGGATCTCGCCTTTCAGCGGGAAAAGATCACCTCTGCCACCCGCGATAAAAACTTACGCTACACTTACGATACTAATGACCGTGCAGTTACCGCACCCGGAAACACCAATCCATCAACCCCGCAGGTAGCCACGCCCCCTCGAGACCGACTGAGGTGCTTCAGGGGATCAATTGATGTCACTGCAGTTCCCCTGACTGGCATGTTCTAGAGTTCGAGTCCCGACGGTGGAAGAACTTTCGACATTATCTTACATAGCTTGGTCGAATTCACCCGCTGTCTGGAGGAGAAACCTAGCGACCAGCTGCTATGATCGGTAGATTTTCGTGGTTTCTCCTATCAACACCAGGCGAATGCCGGAGCAGTACCCTAACGAACGGGCCACGGGCAGCACGCGATCTTTCCTTTCACTTCCTTGTCCTATCCTAACCCCTTCCTTACACTTCAACATACATGCACCACACTACCACACATGACGGGAGACCAGTCGGGCGCTTAGAGCTTGTAACGACGGTGCCTCACTGGTGGGAGATATCTGGTCGGGGAAAACCCCGCAAGCCAACGTGTACGTCGGCGTCGAATCTCGTCATTCATCGGGAGAACATGACCGCCACCTCCCGCAATAAAACATGCACTACATTTATGGCCTTATATAACAAACTATTAGCTAGCAGAGCCAAAAGTTTTCAAAATTTTGGAGAGGATGTTTTAACACCACTCTCCAATCACTCATTCATGCCACGTCCCTCTCATGCTCAAGGCGCGCAACAGAAAAGATATAGTAGATCGGAAATAAAAAGAACAAAATTTAAATTATATGGATACAATAAATCATCGTTAAGATCAATCCCAAGCAACCGAAAAATTCGTAGTGTGTGTTGTAAATATTCGTTTAATCCGATAGAAAAATGAGTTTTTCGACGTTTGAATAAGTTTGACATTCATTGTCATTGGTTTAGGTAAGTAATTTAAACTGATATTTTGTTGTTAATCTTTGAAATGGCACTAACGGTGACGCATCAGACCTATTGGGTGCATTCTTATTTAATATCTTCCAAACACTGATCCTAGTAATTGCTAAGTTTTTAAGCTTCTGCTAGTCACTCCCCAAAATTAAAGTTTTTAGTTAATTCCCCTGGGGAATAGTGCTGAATTTCTTTTCCATTATTTATTCAGAAGATAATTATTTATTTTCTACAGCTTTATATGGCTGTTTTACTGCTCTCATGTACCGCCACCTCATCATCTGTAAATGAATTCTAGCAATGTGTATGAATGTAAATGTACTCTAGTAATGTATATTTACTCAAGTAAACTGATTTTGTGAGGTGTATATTTCTACATACATTTTTTGAGGTCTAATTTTCTACGTTTGCCACCAAATCCTAAACCTATGCGATTGCTCTGGCAATATCGAGTTAAGATCATTTCAAGATGTAGTTGTTATTTTCCACTGTATAAATTGCATCTCTTACAAGTATCATGCGGTAATTTCTCATCATAAGTGAAATTATTCCTTGATTCAAAGGTTGAAGACCGCTTCTTGGTTTGCTGAAAATAATTGTACTTTAAATAGTTGTATATTGTAATATTTTGCCATTTTTTCTGCTTTCTGCAGATCATGTTTCTGCATTTTGGCTGTTGCTATAATTAAACGCACCAATTCTACATATCAGCCTTTATGAATTTCGTAAATGAACTATGTTTACGTGTTCACATTTCTTGGCAAGAAAATATGCAAGAAATTCTCCTGAAATATTACATTAAACGGCCAATTTAGTTTTGTCTAGCTTCACACGAAAGAAATTCCAAACTACGGCTCTCCGCAAGCACACACCACAGTGATCTTACAATGTGTTTCAGGCTGAATGGCGTGCGCTGCGGGAAGACTACAATAGTCTGTCGTGCCTCACGAAGGCTCTGGACGCAGCCTTATCTAAGTTGGTGCTGCTCTCCTTCGGCAACAATTTGTACTTCGTGTGCCTGCAGTTGCTGCATAGCATGAAGTAAGCAAACGCACGGCCGGCGCACGTCCAACTTGCTCATTCGCGGCACAAGACCGGTTCAGCGAGTTTTTTCGCGCATGCAGACGCTTCATGCAACGAAACTACCTCTCCCTGCAAGCGTTCAAAACTACGTAGGATTTCGTTTCTTAGAGTGGTAGGTTCAGAATACATAGGCATACCTGCATAGACGTGTACAGTCGAAAATTGGCCGGGTGAGGGCATAGAACATTTTCAGACCCCATCTTCCATTAATCATTTTTAATTTGTATATGACATCTTTTACTAGTAAATAAATAAAATGTATACAATGAGACAAATAATAATAGTAAG
This sequence comes from Teleogryllus occipitalis, assembly GCA_011170035.1. NCBI lineage: Eukaryota > Metazoa > Arthropoda > Insecta > Orthoptera > Gryllidae > Teleogryllus > Teleogryllus occipitalis. Next base: position 44,674 of record BLKR01003928.1, read on the forward strand.
GTCTTGGAAAGCCTCTTCCTCCAATGTGTAACTCCCCAAATTGACATGTTAAAACGGGAAAATTCAGGAATTGAACATACTTAAAGACATACAATGTTTTATTACATAAAACTATTGAGCCCCTTTCAAACTTTAAGAGTGGCCCCTGCCCTCTTCAACGCATTCATATATGCCACTCTGGATCTTCTTTTAGATATTCATAATAGTCACATTTAGATCAGAAGCCTAAAGATATATGATTAAAAACTCAGGAAAGTTTCTTCCTTTTTGATGTATTAAGATAATTGAATACACGTTTGTACTACATTTGGATATTTATTGTCTCCTTACTAAAGAAATGTTCAGATCTTTATTTTGTGTACGTAAAATATGGGTTAGCATACTGCTATCTCTACTAATTTAATTGCAATAATATAAGTATTTTCTATACCGAGTAACCATCAGAATATTTGAAATGCTGAATCAGTTAAATAAAGTGCTAATTAAAATATTTATCAGTAATGAACACACCTCTTTCATAATCCTTGCATTCTCAAAATAAATTTAAACTTGAATGATATCTAGAGGGTACATGAAAAAATATGTTTTGTTATTTTGTCTAAATATAGTATTAAAGAATACGAAGTGTTTGGTAATTTTAGGCAAAAATATCTCCTAATACTTTCACATGTTATTTTTTTATTTGTACTTAATTTATATTTTTTCTGGATGTGAAAAAAATATTCCGAAAATCTGAAGTCGTCTCTCAAGAACATACTTATTTACCTTATGAATTATCTTATTACATTAGTGCATTTAATTTCTCAGTGTTATCTGCATTATTTATAATAATTATGATTTTGAGACACTGTACATTCAATGAATTAATGTGTCACAGATAAAGCTTGTGCCACGTCCAGCTATTATTAATGAAGGATTATAAAAACGTAGAGTGCCTCTGTATCGCCCAGGTCTGTGATCACTAGGGAACGGAATTCATTGTAATAAAAAATGAAAAATATGTACATATATATGTACTTATTTTTTCCAAGATATGTAAGAAAAGATAGCAAATTTGTAAAATAAAAATTAATTATTGTGTTTAAAATTGTTCTCTACAAGCATTTTTCGATCATAAAACGTTGCCGATTAGTTCTTAAGAATTTGGAGTGGTTGAAAGTAGGTTCTAACTCTGCTGAAGTAATTGTACACTAGACTTCACCACATATAAGAATTTTATTCGAAATATAAAATACGTTCATTGCATATATTACAATATTTACGAGGTGCCGGTGTACAACTGAATAGTAGCTGAATATTCCTGAATATTCCACCCTCCAAATTGAACAACGCGGTAAGACAATTATCTGTAAAAATATTTGTTAGTTTTCAGTCGAATAACGAATTAGCTGTTTGGAACGTAAGCAAGCACAGGCTTGAAATGACTTTGGTTCATAAAAATCCGCTCATCTCAGACTCGCAAGTACGCAGTAAGCGGGGTGGAGTGGGGGGTAAGTTTGACAATTCATAGCAGATATATGGTGGTAATAGAAGCGCAGCAGCATTACATTTTATTCGTAAGAAAGATGATTCCGTAACAAGTACTGCAAACGCGCATCCGAAATTTTCCTTTTCGAGTTATAAATATATTAAAATGTAGCGAAACAAGTAAGAAATGTGTCGTAATAGGTAAAATATGTAAAAATATGTAATTATGCCCAAATATGTTCAAATATATAAAATAAAAATTGTTCTAATTCAATCAGAATGTCTTGTAATCTCTAAAAAATATAATTCAGTGCGGGTATTTAGTTCCTGTAAAAACATGTAATTACATGGGCATCCGTTTCCTAGTGATCACATCTCGCCCCTCTCCCCAAGTAGTTACGCCACAGAAGCAAATTTAAGAACAAGTACGCATGAATCATTATCCAATTTAGGATGAATCATAAATGTCGATGCTGTCCTCTGACAGACTGCTTAGCCATTTGCGGAAGTGTGAGAGTCAAGTAAGAGTGACAGCAAACTAGTTGGGACTTTATGCTCAGCTGCAACGAAGAGGCAAACCACAACATTAGAGCCGGATATTAGTCACTTTATGAAGTACCATAATTTGTATGAGGGAAGCTTGAAACTATTTTAAGATGAAGTGGAAAGAAAGATTCATTTATGAAAATTAAACTTCAGTGTGTAAATAAATTACATCTTCTCGAAAGAGAATGTAATGAAAAAATATTTTTTCTTTTACACAACAGACAAAATATTTTTCTGTTACACATCAGCCTAGCGTTCAGAACAAAAAAGAAAATATATGACAATAAAATGGATTTGTTTCTTGAAAACATTTTAATAGTTTTAACTTTTATGTCATTTAATCGCAATACAAAGTGTTCTTGTTTTATAGCTTTGTCATGTTGATTTGCTGTAGATTGATTGTTGCCACGACGTTCATTCAGACTATTTCAATAACGCACTTATCTAATTTGTTGAAATTTGAAATGTTTTGAACGAATAAAAAAGAGAATAAACCAAAGATTAATAATGATGGCTAAATGGGGGAACGGGAACGAAAGAAAAACGGTGGAATGGCAAAGGAAACGGGAGTACTCAAAGAAACTTTTCCGCAAACTTCAGTAGCGGAGTTCCGTGTACTACTCATTTGCATTTTCTTGAATCAGAGGGGATCATGACAAGAAAACGAGCTACCGACTCTTCTGCATTTGTTCGCTAGTACTTTTTATGTTAATCCTGTATCAACCCCAGGAATTCGATCAGGACGAAAAATCATTTTTGAGAAAACTTTAAATTTAAAGCTTCGATGATGTGCCACGATTTAAATGATAGAATATGGTCTTTTAATTTTAAAAAGATGTTGCTTTTTATGAAAGATTTACATTACCCAAACAAAGTTGTAGGTAGAATATTTTCTTTTAATTTAATAAAAAGAATTAATTTACTAGGTGTTGTAGGGTGTGAAAACATTAAATTATTCAAAAGTTCGGCCATTGCATTTTTAATATGTTCTGTAATTCGAAAGATCACTTTTCCTGAATCCGGTCATACACAGAATTTAAAATATCAAAAATTTTGGTGGACGTTATGCAAATGAGGCTCAAGAAAATGACTAAATAAATATATACAATAATACACTCATAGAATACTGTAATTAAACGTGCTATAACACATGGGCGCAAATTTGGCATTTAAAACAAATTCAACACTATTCGCAACAATACTATTTTCGAGATCATTGGCAAAAATTTCCAAATTAGACAAAATTATAAAAATGAGAAAATTAGTGATATGATGAAAGGAAAACTCTCGTACTTAGATTGTACAAAGAAAAAAGAAGTGGAATGGCACGGAAATGTGAGAAGCAAGCACAAAAAACTTCGAGAAACGTACGGGAAAGTTTGTGTAGGGAAAAGGAAGAGAGACCAAAATTAACATGGACCTAATGAGTAATGCATTAGGTTCATGTTACAAGCAGAATTCATAAGACGGATGATTGGAGGACAGAGAAATGTTCCGGAAATAGTAAAATTTCGTCAAATTAATTATGGCAAATAATTCTAAAATTAAAAATGCAAATGAATTTAGTTCATCAAATAGAAATTTAAATAAATAAATAAATAAATAAATAAATAAATAAATAAATAAATAAATAAATAAATAAATAAATAAATAAATAAATAAATAAATAAATAAACAACAACAACAAACAAACAACAACAAACAAACAACAAACAAACAACAAATAAACAACAAATAAACAAATAAATAAATAAATAAAACAAATAAACAACAACAACAAACAACAAACAAACAACAAATTAAACAAATGTAAACAAACCCACCCAGGAGAATTTTGACCTGACGCTGGTGGTGGAGCTTGTGTACCCCTATGACCCTGAGAGCTATGCCGGCGGTAGCGTAGCTACTGGTAGGGCCTCCCTTGCCGGACAGGTTGATGGGGAGGGGTCAGACGAAGAAGTACTCCAGAAGAGGACCTCAACAACACCAGAAGAGGACCTACATCGAGGCGATGGCCTCGAAGGAACCCGTCTCGCTGGGGATTGAAAGGGAGAGCCCGTGCCCAGGGTAACGGGCGAAGTCTCTAACGGCCAAAGTTGGGCGGAAGGAGCAACCCTTCATGTGGGGTTGATACACATGATGGCAGGTGGAAAGGCCATAAGGTAGCAGCCCTATCACACCACAAACTTCGCGAGAGGCTGGTAACCTCTTCGGAGTCAAATTTCATACTCACAATCTTCACAAGATAAAGCCGGACGTAAACAGACGACGACCAACGCGCGAAAAGGACAAGAATAAAGGAATTTCGGAGGAATTAAGAATAGCAACTTGGAATGTAAGAGGATTGGGTTCTAAAGAGATGGAGCTGAAAAAACTAATGCTTGAGAGAAAAATACAAATTGCCATCATCACAGAAACTAAGAAAAAATTGAAAGGGACAAAAGAAATGGACGAATACATAATGATTTATAGTGGGGTATCTCAAAATATAAGGGCACGAGCAGGAATAGCCATTCTAATTCAGAAAAGTTGGAAATCAAGAATTGAAAGCTACAATTTCATCAACGAAAGAGTGATATCTTTAAGATTGAGGATTTCCAGAGGTTACCTGACCATAATAGGACTGTATGCTCCAGAGGAAGGGAAAACAGAGGAAACGCAAGATCTATATCAGCTACTCCAGAAACATATAGATAAAACAAATAGAAATGACCATCTCATAGTATGTGGTGATTTTAATGCGAGAGTAGGTAATACACCGGTACCTGGAATAGTTGGGTCATTTGGAGAAAATAAACTAAACAATAATGGAAATGAACTTATACAATTTGCCAGCACAAACAATTTAAAGATCTCTAATACTTTCTTCAGAAAACGAGATGTAAATAAATATACTTGGTGCGCAAGAGGATATAAGTCAATAATTGATTATTTCCTAATAAATGAGAAATTGAAATCACAAATAAAAGATGTGCAAGTTTATCGAGGATGTGATATAGGATCTGATCACTTTATATTAATTAGTAAGTTCAATCTCTGGAAAAGATGGAGGACTACAAGACGACAGAAAAGTAATTTAGAAGAAGTACACAAAGTACATCTTCTGCAAGAAGAAAGTATAAAAATGCTGTACCAAACTAGATTGCAGAAATACTTATTAGAAACACCAACTGAGAACGATATTGAGAAATGGAATAATGTGCAAAACTGCATTGAAAATGCGGCAAGAGAAGCTATAGGCAGAAAGAAGAAAATAAGGAGTAAAAAGGGTCTGAAAATTTGGAACAGCGAGATTGAAAACCTAGTAAAAAACAAGCAAACAGCTTATCTTCAGCACCTACAACAAAATACTGAGGAGAGTAAAAAAATATACAAGGAGAAACGTAATTTAGCAAAAACAGGTATTCGACAAGCTCAACAACAAGCGTGGGATACATTTATAAGCCAAATTGAAAATGATATACACGGAAGACAAAATTTTGCCTATAAGATTCTTAAACATTTGAACAAAGATGAAAAGGAAACAGTGAGAATAGATGTAAGTGATAAGACAGAATGGATTACGCACTATAAAAACCTCTGGTATAACGAAAATGAAACCCAAGAAGAAAAATGTGAAGCAATATGCAGTGAAGTCGATCCCATAACGATAAACGAGATCCAAGAGGCTTTGAAAGAACTTAAAAATAGGAAAGCAACGGGAACAGACAACATAAATGCAGAGCTATTAAAGTATGGTGGGATGATGCTCCACTGGCGACTGCAACACATCCTGAATTATTGTTGGCAAACTATTAAAATACCAGAATCTTGGAAAACAGCGAAAGTAATATCCATATTCAAGAAAGGTGATCGCAAAGATTGTAAGAATTAAAGAGGAATCAGTATTCTAAATTCAGTATACAAATTGTACGCTAGAATATTAAATAAGAGGCTAAAATGTATCTCAGAAACTCTCATTGGCGAAGAACAAAATGGGTTTAGAAAAGGGAGATCGAGTACAGACAATATCTTCATACTTCAACAAATAATAGAAAAAAAGAAAGGAATTCAATCAACAGACACACATAGCATTCATAGATTTTGTAAAAGCCTTCGATAACGTAAATAGAGTGAAACTCTGGTCTATAATGGAAATTAATGGCTATCGTCAAAAGTTGATAGAAGCAATAAAGAGCTTGTACAAAAACTCTACTATTGTAATAAAAGTAGGAATAAATGAAACTGATAAAATATTGATAAACAGAGGAGTGCGACAAGGATGTCCAGTCTCACCAACACTTTTTAATATTTATATTGATGACATTATTCAAAATTGGAAGCAAATTATTTATAAAGGTATTAAGCTAGCAAAAGAAAATATTTTGAATATTTTACTCTATGCAGACGACGCTTTAATATTCCAGGAAACAGAAGATGATTTACAGTATTCATTATTTCACTTAAATCATTTATGTAAAAAATACGATGTTGAAATTTCAAAACAAAAAACAAAGGTGATGGCATTTTGGGGAAAACATCTGATACGATCCAAAATTATTTTGGATAAAACAATTTTAGAGCAAGTCTCCAGTTTCAGCTACTTAGGTTGTCAAGTTGATCCAGATACCAGTAAAGACATCAACATTAAATTGGCAAGGTTCCAAAGAGTTTGTGGTACTATACATAATACATTAAAAAATAAGACAAGGCAAGATACAAGAATAAAGTTTTATAAGACTATGGCTCTTCCAACTCTTCTGTATGGCAGCGAAATTTGGGTACCAACAAAAAGAATTTTAAGTAGAATACAGGCCACTGAAATGAAGTTTCTAAGAAGAACGCTAGGCTGCACGAAAGAAGATCATATACGTAACGAGAAGATTAGGGAAAAACTACATGCCGAAGAAATTGGAAGTAAAATAACCAAATACCGAAACAACTGGTATGAACATACACAAAGGATGGATAATACAAGACTACCTAAATTAGCATTACTGTATCAACCGCATGGACGAAGAGACGTGGGCAGACCCAAAAAAACGATGGAAGGAAAACTTGTGAAGACGGAACAGGCTCAAGCCTAATCCATGAAGTGCAGAAGAAGAAGAAGAATAAATAAATAAATAAATAAATAAATAAATAAATAAATAAATAAATAAATAAATAAATAAATAAATAAATAAATAAATAAATAAATAAATAAATAAATAAATAAATAAATAAATAAATAAATAAATAAATAAATAAATAAATAAATAAATAAATAAATAAATAAATAAATAAATAAATAAATAAATAAATAAATAAATAAATAAATAAATAAATAAATAAATAAATAAATAAATAAATAAATAAATAAATGGTAGCATGTGGCTCACTGCGCAGGCCGTCGGAGGAGTCGGAGGGGGCCGTGGGCAACTTCTACTTCTACTGGTCCTTCGGCTACCTGCTGCTCAAGACGTGCGCCGTGTCGCTGTGCGCCGCCGACGTGTTCGAGTCGTCTCGGGGGCCGCGGCAGCTGCTCTACGACGTCCCACCGGAGAGCTACGGCGTCGAGGTGAGCACCCACGCCCTCACCCCACCCCCACTCTAGTTTCCAGCGACGGTGGTCAGCCAGGCGTTTACTCAAGGAAGAGATGAACGACCTTCTCATAAATGTTCTTGTTTGGAATAGGAGTAGGATAATGGATCACGGGATCGGTCAATTAATGAATTACACTAGTTTGCCAACGTTTCGGAATATTTAATTCCTTCATCAGGGCTTACTAATACATATAATGGTCAAACATAATGTTCCTCCACAGCACATTATGTTTGACCAGTATATGTATTAGTAAGCCCTGATGAAGGAATTAAATATTCCGAAACGTTCGCAAACTAGTGTAATTCATTAATTGACCGATCCCGTGATCCATTATCCTACTACGTATTAACGGTCGTGATTTCTACAATAGCTTGTTTGGAATGTAATTACCAAATAAAATAGTTCTATTGATGCTCTAAGAAAGTAAGTACGGCGATATGAGGTTTTTGACTTGAATTGAGTCTTAAATTAGGCCACCTTTTTAAGCAAAGCGAAAACTATCGAAACAGCTCTGAGATGTAACTATCAGCTTTAACATTACTCTTGTCAAGTAGTAATCGCCCATATCTTTCAGTGCGCGTGCGGTCAGGATAGGAAACGTTTCTTAATGAATGCGAACCAGGAGGGGGAGCTCCTCCTTTATACTGCCATCTAGTGATGTTTCTGTATAGTAGGTAGATCAATGCGTCTCTCTTCTCTCAAAGAAGTCTCAGCATGGAAAGGGCCTTATGAGCAGACGCCTCTTAATTATTAAATGAAACACAGTGCGCCGAGGACACCAACTTGAATTATACATACAATACCAACAATACTTCCACTGGCGGGTTTTATCTCAGAGCCAGCATTGTGACCCTCTCTGCAGTGACTCTGACTGGGAGGGACAAGGGTTCGATACCAGACGGTGACGGATTTTCGACTCGAGCTGGGTCGAATTCAGTCGCGTCTGGGCAGAATTAAATATTTCTGGATTTTACTTCATGCATTTCTTTCCAAATGTAGACATTCATTTTTGACAGCATATCGCAACTTTATCGACTACACCCCATATATGAGAAGGTAAAATGTCAGAAAATGAAAATTTCGTCACTCAAGTTCAATGCAATGTGCGATTGTGATTCACTAAAACATCTCTTTTTGAGACTATTATGAACATTTTCAGAAAAATTCTAAATGTTTGATAAGAGTGCCGGCCACAGTCACTTTTCTGTGCTCAAATGCCATCACTTCAACACCTAGATTTCATGAAATTCTGTAACACACGAACGCAATTATGTCACGTCTTATCCGTCTTTAACTCCTCATTGTCGTGAGTTCTTAAATAATGTTGACAGTATATTCTCTTATCTTCATCAAATTTGAGGAGCACTATCAACGTTGGCATATTTCCACCTGTTCTCTATCATATTCTTTCTAGTTTGTCTAGAGCATGAATCGATCATTGGCAATGGATCAGAACTAGAGAAGCGGCATTGATAACAAAACGTCAATGTTACCAAACATGGATGTTCAAAATTAAAACATGTTTTTTTTTCGCCCAGAAGGTGTATGTGCTGTTAATTTCGTTGTAACTCCACGAGATGGCGCAGCAGAACAAAACTAAATATTCATGTCAAATGCGACCCGCAACACTCTGCAGCGTTTTTTTATTCCTTTCGTTAAATAACTCCTAAACGAAGCGATCTAGAGCATTAAAAATTAAAATATTGAGGCCAAAGGCCTCAAAGAAACATTCCTCACATCTTAATCTACAGGATGATATGTATTACATTTTATTACATTACATTGTATTACATTTTTGCTGATTCGGCGCTTCTGAATATTACTTCGCTGCACAGAGACGAGAAGAATCTGCAACTAAATGTGAATGAGAGACAGAGAGAGAGAGAGAGAGAGAGAGAGAGAGAGAGAAAGAGAGAGACAGAGAGACACGCACAGAGACAGTCAGGGACAGGGACAGAGATGGAGAGAGGGAGAGAGAGACGAAGAGAGAGCGCGAGAGAGAGAGAGACGATGAGAGAGATGGAGAGAGAAAAGGAGAGGGAAGGAAAAAGACGGAGTTGAAGGGCAAAACAACAAGTACCAGGTTCCGCTATTTTAAAATATAACAAGAACAATGGACAAAACTGAGCCTGAAAGCTTGAACGCCCAGAACTATCTCAAAGTGTCGGTCGTCAGTTCGTCGCAGCGTATGGGGAGAAGGCAGATGCCTCGCGCCCACGGCGCATGCATGTACCGACGCTCTACGTACGAAACACGAGGAAAGACGAACCAATTACAGTACAAGGCCTCGGGGTCATCTCAGACGAGATATAGTCAGCTCGATGAACGTACTTTAAACCGAATCAAACACATCAGTTATTATTTCTTAAATAAACTTTTTCAAAATTGTGATTACGGAAATGTTTCATTCACAAACAAAGAATCCAAAACGTAAAAATATCTAGCTCGAAACGTAGACATTAAAAAAACATCGGCTTTCATATATCGATGTTTAAAGAATCGATGTTCGACATCTAAATCGATGTTTTGAAAACATCGACACTAAATGTATAAAACATGACGTCACTAAATGTATATAGAAAACTAGGTGCTCCTTTCTCGCATTATTTTCTGTGTAAAATTAAAATACTATTTGAACACACATTTATGTAATTTTTGAAAAATTAAAAGATTACGTCAACATAATGATGAAGTCGTGTTATCCAATCCTTTCAGCTGTTTCCGTACAAAACGTTTATAGAAAAAAACGAATCCATTTTTGAGAAAACCTTATATTTAAAATTTCCTTTATTTGACTCAAAACTACGTGAAAACCGCTCAAATTTTAAAACTAGTGATGCTACAGAATGATTCAAACGTTTTCGTACTAGTTAGGTGTCTAATCTCATTAGTCTGGGCTACGTTTTCGGTTTACCCCACCCTCTCCCAAGCTGCCATCTATTGCCGCCTGAATGGACATTTTTTCACATGTTCTCAATTTTTAGGTCTCATATTGGTAGAACTGAAATATGAGTTAATGACTATTCTAGAGGACTAAAAAATGATTCTCTAGGTATATTTTCATTAAAAACTTTGGGCCCGTTATTGCCAAAAGGTTTTTGAGCGTTTTTAAAAATACGCAATTTTGAACTCATATTCAGAGAAAATTTTGAGATTTCCAGACACTTCATCAGAAATAATATGAAGCACTTGTGCTCACAAATGTAATAATATATAAGCAAATTCCAGTATTGTAAATATGAACGACGCGAGCGATATTTCAAAAATATTACAATTGTATATTTTCTGGAAAATTCAAAGAATGCATAAATATCCGTAAATGGCATTTCATCCTGAGTATTTATCCCCAACATAAGTTTTAAGAAAAAATTGCTGTTTTTAAAGAAACGTTTCTAAAAATGAGCAATTTTGAGTTCATTTTCACATAAAATGCATGAGTTTTGGGGAAATATCGTAAGAAATAATTTAAAGCACTTGTGTTCACAACGTTTCTAATTCAAATATGTTCAAAACACTCGTAATGCACTCGAGATATATTAAAAGTCTTAAAATTGTATAATTTTTGAAAAATCAAATTAGTGGATTAAAATGGTGTTAATGTCATAATATTCAGTACATTTAGCACTAACTGTACAAAAATGTTAAAGAAAAAATTTTGGGTCATTTTGGAGAAAATCTTGTTTTTAAAATTGCCTGTAAATCGTGCAAAATTACTGAAAACTATTCATATTTTAAAAAATTGTTCCAAACCATATTTAAAGATGTAATTTTAATAAATAGATTTCATTCTGAAGAAAAATATATATATATTATGTTCTAGTTGTAGGAAGACACCCAAATCATATTAAACTTTTGTAATTTTCGAGAATTAAGAAAATTCAACAAAAATGGGACCTGTGCCATTTTTGCCAAACTTACATTCCTCTGATAAAAAATGTAATCCAAAAATTTGAAACCATTTTTCAGGAAATTTTAAAAATGTCCTTGAGCATTCATGTAGAGTATTCCCAAACATTAAAATATCAGACTCAAACTCAAGGGGCCAGGACATCAGTCAGATCGATCGGGGAATATGAATTTGGGCAAGAATCCTGCACACGGTTTAGACGGTTACATTGTTCACAAGCAGACGGGTGGACAGACAAATGAACGGACGGACATTTGGCCATAAACCAATTTTTTCGATACCAAGGACCCATAGAACGTGGTTTCTGAATCTAAAACTTACAGGAAGTAATTTATAAACATATAGAAACAAGAATTTTCCGTTTTTGGTATCGGGGACCTACAATACAAATTTTTCTGCCCATAAATCCCTATTTTTCGCAGCAGCATTACATAACTTTCCCTGTTTACATGTGTTGTAAACGAGAATGTAAAAATTGTACCTGGCATTAATTAAAGGTCTACTTTTAAAAAAATACATTTCATTCGCAAGGAAGATCTGTATCTTCAATATTGTAGTTATAGGAAGACTCTGAAGTAAACTAAATTTATGCAATTATCGAAAATTTAGAGAATTCAAAAGAAAAATGGACTTGCGCTTTTTTTATAAGCATACTTTACTCTATCTAAAAAAAGAAACAGTCGTAGGCATTGAGGAAATTTTGAAAATGGCATTCTAGCTTCATGAAAAGTACTCCCAAAAATTAAAATATACATTTAAAATTCAAGGGGCCGGAACATCAGTCAGTACGATCACGAAATATCAGTTTTTATGCACATTCTAAGGATTAATAGGAGCAGAAGGTGTGAGAGGGGATGGAAAGCGAGCAGAGTGGAAGGGGATGAGTGAAAAGGACGTATATCGGAAAGAATGAATGGAAAAAGTGGGGGGTGGGCGTGATGAGCAGGAGAAACAGGTACAGAGGCTGGGGCTGTGGCTGTAGCGGGAGGTGTGGTCAGGACGGCCACGGCACACCGGGTAGGGCATGCGGGGTAGACGGGTGAAGCGTACGTGGCGGGCGAGGCTGCTTAATAGATGCTTGTGAAAAATAAATAAGCGAACAATGAGGACTAATCAGCTAGAAGACTATATGCACTCAAATGCTCTTAAATAAATTTAAACAAGGAATGCGGTAGGGCTGTAATTGCTGTCACATTAGCTTCCGTATATTTCCACAAACATAGAATAAATGTTAAGAAATGTCTCAGAATAAATGTTACAAACTTCTAGGGCACGCCGAGGAGTCGAAAATGATAACTTTTTGCTGATGAAATGCAGTGGAAAATTGCATACCAATGAACAACATGTATTATTTGTAGTTCATTGTTAGGCAACCCTGTACCCGTAGGCTTTCGACAGGCTCATGAAATCACCGTGACCGCATCAGAACGTAACCTCCTGAACAACTTTAAGTAAGAAGTTACTTAATCAGTGGTAAATATCACACGTGTAACCCGTTATATGAAATTTCAAGCCACATGTTCAATGATAAAAGTGATCATTTTCGACATTCTAGATGCTCAAGAAATTGGTAACCTAATATTTATTCCCAGATATCCTGTGTAATATAATATAATATAATATAATATAATATAATATAATATAATATAATATAATATAATATAATATAATATAATATAATATCATATAATATAATATAATATAATATAATATAATATAATATAATATAGTTCAATTCAAGTCAATTCCATGATGTCATATTTTACGAGGCAAAACTCAGAACATCGGCCGTGTTCTTCTGCCTGGCTACGCAAATTTCGCTAAGCTCTTTTCAACATCTAGAGGAGAAAGAAGGGTATCACTCGGGTGACGGAACAGGCGATTTTAAATGTAGCTCAGAGGCTTCTTTTAGGCTTGAGGATATTTTACACGCATTAAAATCTATAACAAGGGACAACCGACTTTACTTTCCCTTGGAAGGAAAGCGTACGAACGATTTTTTCGCCCTTAAAAACCCATATCTTCGATCGAGTTTAAATCCCCAAACTTTGCTATAAAAGCCCGAGACGCTAATCGTTACACGACCAAAGCGACGTGCATAACCTGATGGGTGAACTTTGCTCGCTATTCACGAGATAAAGATTCTGACATTGCTTAGGCTGTAGTCGACAGTAGCTCCTTCCTTCTTTCTCTTGCGCAGAATGTTGACGTTGAAGTTTCTGGTGTTTTATTCTTTCTATTTTCTTTTGACTCGAGCTCTCTTTCCTTGTTTCGTTTTTCTCTGTGGTGAGCGTCACCTCTTCCTCGTCCCGAGCGCCTACGCCTGCTTTCATAACCCCCTCCTTCCACTCTCGTGCGGTGCTGGCTGGGCGCCCGCAGTCGCGGCGGGCCGCGTCATTGCGGCGAGCGACCTGTTTCAAACAGGTGAAGGCGCCTCGACGCGCGGATTTTCCTGCTCACCTGGGAACCCCCGGGCAGTCCGCCTGCACTTCTCAACCCCGCCAGCACGATGACTCAAAAGCGTGTATATCGCACGCGTAGCCAATTTGGCGACTGTCGATACCCGTGCTGTGGTCTTCCTTTGCTAGTAGGCGAGTCAGCGATGAAGGCGAATGAGTAACCCTTGTAAACACAATAAGCAGACCGGGGATACTTAAGTAAAATTTTTTTTTTTCCTCAGAACCTTTCAGTAAATGAAGTTTTATATATACATTTAGGACAATTTTGAAAAAAATCCATCAATTTTATAGCGTCTAAAAGAGCCTATTTCAATATTAATGCCTATTTGTGCCTATTTTACTTTTAAAAACCTAAAATGAGACTAATTTGCCTACTTTGTTTTGTCTATGGCTACTTTTAACTTTTGTCTTCTGTGTCGGCACAAGGATGATAGACAAGGATGATATTAATTTTAGTTGCGTTAATTTGTAAGAGGATAAGGACCTTACGATAAAAGTATCCATGCCATTATTTCCTGACTTCACGGAAAAGCCTGCCTTCTCTTCTAAGATAAAACGATTGAATTTCTGCGAAAGGAACGTGATCTTGACCGATAAGACACATCTGTTTTCTCTTAAAAACTTGGAGAAAGTATTAGTAATTATTGTGAGGCAAAATACGGTACGAATAATTGTAACTAGAGGGCAAAGAATTAAACTAGTTAATAAATAGTATTATGGCAAAATATACAATACTGATTCTATATTTTATTCATTTAGATTTTTATCTTTGAGAAATACATAAAATAAATTGTAAAAATGTTTGTTTACTTTGTAAGTTTCCTGTTCAATTTATGCCTACCATTTAAACACCTAAATGTGATGCTGAAGGAACCTACTTCAGGCGCCTAAAACGCATATTTAAAACCTAAAAATTCACGGTCTAATAATAAAAAATTAAAAACCGAGATGGAGATTAAATAGTCGAAATGAGGGTCAAATTGAAATTGTGTACGATTTGCACAGAAAGTAATTGAGCAATACTCGTAATACCCATCTGGTTTTAATCATCCCATGTTAATGAGAACTCGCACTTTACGTAAACACGCATTTAAGCTCATATCAAGGAATGATTTAAACACCGAATTCAGACCCGCTTTACCACATATCATGGTGATAATTTCAAAATGGTTATTTTGAAATTTTGATAACATAATTTTAAAAACCAAATGTGTTCATTACCTGTTCTCTATGGGTGTTTAAAGACCCGGTGAGTTAACTTCGCTGTTTCGCTATCGCAACGAGTACATGACTTAGTGTAGGGAGCACAGAATTTTGAAAATGTGAACACAATTCACTTTTCGCCATGGCACGTCATACGCAGTTTTAACTGTTTTTTGACGTAAAAATAAATTAAATGAATGAATGAATGAATGAATGAATGAATGAATGAATGAATGAATGAATGAATGAATGAAATGAATGAATGAATGAATGAAATAAATAAATAAATAAATAAATAAATAAATAAATAAATAAATAAATAAATAAATAAATAAATAAATAAATAAATAAATAAATAAATAAATAAATAAATAAATAAATAAATAAATAAATAAATAAATAAATAAATAAATAATAAACAAACAAATGAATGAATGAATGAATGAATAAATAAATAAATAAATAAATAAATAAATAAATAAATAAATAAATAAATAAATAAATATATAAATAAATAAATAAATAAATAAATAAATAAATAAATAAATAAATAAATAAATAAATAAATAAATAAATAAACAAGCAGTTAACCGCAGTTAACTTTCCGGTGTCGAAGACTCACTTACGAGTGCTCATAATGTAAATAATTATTAAAATTCGCTTTGATAAGAAATGAAATTGAAAATGATAAAAATTTTCTTTAAAAAAAAACTACTATTACTGATGACTCAAACAAATTACGGTGTACAGGACAATAAGAACACTTATTTTGGTGTTTAAATAGAAATGTCACAATACCTTTCAAATGACAAACGCATATTTATGGGCAGTACTAGTCTTCAGCAGTTGGATAGCATTTTCACTTCAAAGCGTCTTTAAAATTGATGCCAATAGTGAATAAGAAATCGCACCTAGATGAGCGACAGTTCTCTGGATGTAATTTCAATCACTCGGCTAAAAATAGATGGCGACATCATTATTTTTAAGGGGTAGAATTAAGAGCGTTTTGAAGGGTAAGAATTCGAATTTGTGCCATCATATCTGTACAATTCATGACGATTGAGGTTGTAAACTGCGCACGTCCAAATTGGAACCATGATTTTCCACGTAATGGATTCGACACGTGTTCATAAATGGGAACATATCTCAGAGTCTAATCATGCTAATTGAGTGAGCATAGTGGAGTTTTAAAGAAGCATGTATATACAACTCTTTCTAAACTTCAAGGGCTTTCGTCAAAAATTGAAAAAGGCATGTGGCAGCGAAATGAAAATAGTTAAAACTTTCCTGATTTTCTTAAAATGTCGCAACATGAGGGCCGAGTACGGTCAGAATTGCAAAAACCGTGCTTAAACTTTCAATAAGAATAATTTCAAAAATGCCAGACCCATTCTCAAAAATAACACGCACTAATGCAATGAATACTGGCAAATAAATAAGCTCACAGAATTTAGACACATCCGATGTCGGTTAAATATGGATGTGTTGTCGTTGGTGATGAATTAAGAAACGAATATGTGCGCCTCGAGAATCAAACACAAGCGATCATATAATTTTGCAAATGGCAGCATTCTCCCGAGAGAGCCTCCACGCCCATGTTGCCATTCAGAGGCAATCTTAACGAGTCTAGAGGACCTACAAGCTGACGATTTATTACCGAAGCCACACGTTATTATTCTCAATAAGACCCGGTTACAAGACTCATAGTCAATGTACTACTTGGCCGACATCCCTCGCACTGGGACCTTATATGATTGAAACGAGGTATGAGGCAATGTAATGTTCAAAACTGAAAATGGTCATTTTTCCAGATCATATCAAACTGCTACATTTCCAGGTGTTGCGAGTAAGTTTGTATTTTGTATAAATTTCCGTAACAACGTTAAGTGTATCCAGCGTCAATTAATTTGTGTAGGATTCTCTATACCAACACCTTATAATGTCATCAGGTTTCAATGAACTGAATACACGGAAACATTAAAACAGCAACATACCGCTTGTATTGATAAGCGATTTGAACAGTACTGACGAAAATATGTGAAATTCTTGCTTCATACTTTCAGAAGTTATTTCAACTTAAACTAGTTCATAAATTAGATAAACTTGCAAGGAGAAACTACTACTATAGATTTAACATTTGCAATATGTATTAAATAATTTCAAAGTTTACTACTTTTCATTGTACTACACTATATTCAATAAATGTAAGTTGTAAATGAAATAAACGATTGGAAACAAAAACTTTATTTAACTGCCTCTCAAGAAGCAGACAATTGTTTTTACAAAATCTGCACTGCCTATTTATTGATATTTTAGTCAATTTATCTATTGTGTGTTGTAGACGAAACTGAACTCTTTCATAGATTTCTGAAAATCAATACACGATTTTTTAAAGTAGTAACGACAAGGGAAGGAAGACGCTGTTCAGTAGATCTCCTCCCTTCATTTCCCAAATGTTCCCAAAAGATCGTTTCCTAAATTGAAATTTGTTTACATTTTTTTAAAGTCCAAATTATTCCGTACTCGTTTTAAAAACTTCGAGGTATTCAGTAGGGGATTATATTAACAGTCGAAAAATGCAATTGCCATAAGCTAGTGAGAGTCTTTGATCATATAAGGAATGCAATTATGTAATTAAAAATGTACTTGTAAGGAAACGAAAAGTGATATATAAGTGATATTGATATCTCTTTTGCAGGTACAACGGTTTCTCACGCAAGTGGTAACCGACGATGTCGTACTCACAGGACTCAATTTCTTTGCTGTGACGCGCACACTTTTGCTAACGGTGAGAAATCATCTTACTGTTCACACCATTCTAAACCATCAGGATTGATTTCTTTTGGGTTAAATATACATGATTTACTCAGGAATAAATTAAAGTATTTCGTATAACTATTAAACTATTCCTTGAGCACTTTCTTCAGACTAGTTATCAATAATGAAAAGTGAATTTTAATTAAATGTAATTTTTAATGTGGAATGAATAAAAAGTAAAAAAAATATAAATCAAATTTAAAGTACCAATCACGACAAATATATTTGAAAGCTTCACATCCAAAAATGAACTGAATAAATTTTTGGATGACATACTTAAAAGGTGCATTACAATGCCTAACATTTCAGTACTATGATTACTAACAATTTGTAATCATAGTAATCATAGTAGCTTATTTAACAAATTTTTATTACATTTTCGTATTGCCTTTTTAAAGGTTAAATGTTTTCTTTTCACATGGTTGTCAATGTCTTATTTATTGAATATATTTTTTTATTGTCGTTTTATAAAATGTGGAGTACACTACTGTTTGTATAAAGCTCTGAGTTATTTACGCATGTAATGTACATCTTTGTTGAAGAAAAGCACGTTCAAGAATTCCGACAATGTTTAACTTCATTTTTTCCTCTTTTACAAACAGACTTCATTGTTCGCATAGACTTCGTGATCCATTAAGCCCAGAAAACATGGTTTTACTGATAGAGAGTGGTGATAACATTTATAAGTTGAAGCGCACTTAAGAAGCACATGAACTAATTCTCATGCGGAAGAAAGAGAACAAAGACGTGTGGGAGTACTTCGATAAGTAATAGAATAGCGAATTTGAACTGTGACTGTAAGACTCTCTTCAAAGATTTGCAACAGTAACTTTTAATTAAAGATAAAAAAGATTACTTTTTTTAACTTTAGTCGATTGCGAATAATTGTATTTGGTTCAAGATCCATTAACTGAGCTTCTTACCCATAAAGATATGGTACTTTAATTATACCATTTTTTGTTTATTATAATACCAATTCATCTGATATGCTTCACACATTGTTTATTATTTATTTTATATATTTTAAACATTGTTTGTTATTAAAATTTTCTAAAAACAAACGAATTGACTTCTCCCTTTCATATGGTTCAATAATATTATTTAAACGTATTTACTTATGTTCTAAGGACTGGACTAACTTGTTAATTCCATTTTAGTTAACATAAGTGTATGAGAAATGTAAAAGGACAAATCCTGAGAATAATAAATTATAACAACCATCGTCGTAATTTACGACGAAAGCATATTTGAAATGTGGGACAAATATTATTATGGAAAACAAAAGAGTTATGAAAATAAACGTTACCCAGAACACATTTGAACTGTTCCAGGTAGCGGGAACGATTGTCACCTACGAGATCGTGCTGGTGCAATTCAACAACCTGAACGAGGGCTCTGATCGCAACTCTTCGTCGACTTCTCCCGATCTCTGCAACGCCTCCATCATCGGCCCCTGACCCTTCGAAGGAAACGGCAGGTGACGGCAAGCTTTTCCCTTCAAAAAGGACAACGCCGAAAACCATTCTTGATATCCATGAGATACAATTTTCACTTGCTGCGAAAATACTTTGGCAGATATTCATTGTGTGCTGGGTCCCAGAATCTTCGGAGACTTGTTATGTTTTTGTTTATAAGAATAATTAGAATTGTATTCAGTGGAGATTTGAGGTTTCGCTGTGGATACAGGATTAGGATCTCATGTGGGGTTCGCAATCTAAGCTAAATTCTTTTCTTTCGGTCAAAGTCAGGAAGCAAGCAACTGGCTGAACGAATTGAGTAAATAAATTACTTGTGACATGCACGGTTATTCACGTATTCAATCTCATTCAGGAAAATTTTCCTCTACAGCATAATATCAATTGCAATCTAATTAACTGCAAAATCAATTTTAAATGTATAACTCCTTCAGAAATAGTTTGATATAGACAAATATCTGATCTAACATCTTACATTAAGGGAAATTAATGGTACAAAATGTTATCAAACAAACCAAAACAATACTGAAATAAAATTCCAAAAATATCATCTTGCTAAAATATAATTTACATGTTTAAAATAAGTTTATCGATTAATCTAGCTGGATGAAGCCAAATAATGATGTCAATATTCATCCCCCATCATTCTTAGGACGTCACTGGCTGAATAAATACCTACTGGATACATTCACGCCCGCTCTTTTTATTTATTTATTTTACGTCAAAAACAGTTAAAAACTGTGTGAGACGTGCTATGGGGAGAAGTGAATTCTGAGCACGTTTTCAAATCCTATATCAACCCTTTCATATCTATCCTATCCCATATATTACTTGAATTTTGAATACAGAAAAAAATAGCGGTTATGCTAGGATTGTTAACAAAAGTATTCGCCCCGATAAAATAAAATCTATTTTCAATAGAAAATCAGCAATAAATTTGGGCTTTTATCCCTCATCATGTCCTTCGTCAAGGAATAATACTTACTGCCGCGACATCATGGAGAAAGATAATTTGAATAACTCTATTTTCCACTGAATTCTAGAAGACGTGCACAGATAATGAAGTTGCCTGTATGTCCAGAAGCAAAACAAGGGGCCATCTCAGCATTTGCTCAATGGATCAGGGAAACTGGACGAAAAACCTGATCGAGATGGGGGTCATTGACCCAGAAGCTGCGATACAATACTTGTTACATATTGTTTAGAATTAAACAGTCCCATGGTAAATAATACATTAAATATCACTGTTAAAATTAATGTTACTTTCCTTGTGATGCTCAGTATAGTCTCTAATTGTGTAGAAACAGTTATGCAGCAGAAACAATTTTACTTGGGATTTAAACTTTTCGAATTTAATATTTTAATGTTATCTGGCAAAGTGTTGTAAAATAATATTCATGTATTGCATGTGAAATTTTTTTAATGAGCTGTTGATACTGTCATCTGATGGGTATTGTTACTACGTCGAGTGTTATAGCTATAGACATCAGTATTTTCTGAAAATATATTCCCATCCTTAAGCAAGTCATTTTTTACAAAAACAACTGATTCGTAAATCAAGAGACAAGGTAATGGTAAAATTCCTAGATTAATTAAGAGAGGCTTACAAAAACCACATGGGTGGGATTTAGTTATTATTCGTACAATTCTTTTTTTTAATCTAAAAGTCTGGGAGTTATAAGATGTATTTCCCCGGAATATTATGCTATATCTCAGGCGGGAATGAACATTCGCGAAATAAACACAACGAGCACTATGAAGGCTCAGTGAATTTGGAAGAATTCTGAACGAGTAGCATAATGAACTTAATTTTGTGTTCAATTCATTTAAATTGACGTTCCATTTGAGGTTTGACTGAATTGAGAAACCTACAAATTTTCTTAATCTAGTCAATATTAATTATTTTCGTTTTTTTGTCCCTGCAAAAGACTGAATGTTACTGAATCTGTATGCACGCCTTTCACAGTCATAGAGAATAAGAACAAGAGTATGTGAGTGTGTATGTTCTGATTCGTGCGTAAATGCACGAATCAAAACACCACACATTTTGATTAGAACAGTCGATGTATACAAGTAAATGTTGCTAAAGGTATATGATGTAGAGAAGAATGGGTAGTATTACTGAAAGTTTTTTCATTACAAGTTACCAACAGAGACGGAAATAAATACCCGTTTCGAAAAATTATTGAAACTATTATTGAAACTGAATTGTATCAATCAAAACTCATAAGACCTGTCTGTAGACAGTCTGCACTCACTTGAAATTTATCGAAATGATCATTATGTCCTAAAAACGGAAAGCATAAAATAATAAAATATTTCACAGCAATTCTAAATTATCGAGTTTTCTATTGATAAATGTAATAAAACAATATTCTAATCATCTAGGAAAATGTACGCAAGAATATTTGAACACCAGAGGAATATCCTCGAACTCCTCTAATTTTAAATGAATTTCACCACTTAGATGGAAATTGATCAAAGTTAAAAGATATATTTTTTATATTTCGTACGTGCAAAATATTCTCTTTTCCTCGTACCTTAATTGCTTAAATTAATTAATAAAGATTATGAAAATTACTGAACTATTCAATCTCCATCAATGATGCATGATGGATGTAAGGAAAAGTAAAAAGGACACCCGAAGTACAAGGAAATCAAGAGATGCAGAGAAGACGCAACCTGGTTTATTGGATTCAATTATTCTCTTCGCTGTTCAAAAGATATTGTAAGCAATAAAATAAAAAAGTTTGTGCTGAGTATATTAGTTATACAAATTTTTGTTCAAGGTCTTTTCTTGGTCAAGTAAATCATGTTTGTTAAATAAAATCTAATATTTAAAATATAAACATATCCTTATGTAAAAGTAGTGTAAAATATAAATTAAAAAATGTTAACTAATAATGTCGGGGAAACAAGGGATACTTCACCTCTAAGGATACTTGTCTCAAAGTAATTTTCTAGTGTAGGAAATGTTTAATGAGATGGTCTTTCCCTTGTGGTGGGTTATTAATTAGGCATAAACAATTATCTCAGGCAATTGCCTCGAGTCAATATTATACACGTTATCGAGTTTAATTTAGAATTAAAAAGTAAAATAGTGGAAAATCACATAATATTTATGTGATTGTTATTGTTAACGATTTTCCTCCTATCTTAATTTAATTAACAAAAATGACGAAAATTTCTGAACAATTCAATCTCCGTCAATGATGCATGATGAATGTAAGGAAAAGTAAAGAGAATACCCAAAGCCCAAGGAACTAAGAGATGCAGAGAAGATGCATTCTGGTTGATTGGATTGAATTATTCCCTTCGTTGTACAAAGAACATTGTAAACAATAAAAAAGTTAGAAACTATTTTATCATAATGCTTTAATTTTTAGCTACACTTGAAATAATGCTGCAATATTTCTTCGAATTTAATTGGAAGTTTTTGGCTTATGTAGTCGAAATAAAACAAATAGAGACACAAGATCCAGGTCGAGTAGGTATACTTTACCTTAGTATGATGAACAAGAAATAATGTTCAATTAGTAGGAAAAGTCTTTCAATATGCATTCACACTATTGGACATAATAAAGAGCTACAGAGTATTCGGTCTTTCAATTAAACACTTTATTGAAAATTATTCCATTTTTACTTTTCCTCAACTGTACATTGTGTACAGAGGTCAAGTATGACCAAGAGGAAAAATATTGGATTGGTCTAAATTGAAATTTTGATGATATACCCTTTCGAGGGTCCATGAGATGAAAGTGTGTTTTTTATGATGTCTGTACAAATAGTTTGATGGATATGTATGTCACGCATAATCTAGCCAGATTAGAGTTTGCAAACTCTCGTACACACGTCAGGAGTAAGGTCTATCAACGTTCTAAACAGCGTTAGCCAGGGAGAGGTCGCATGTGAGGAATGGAACCCCGGCTTGATATAGTTTTGTATTGTTTTGTTTCAGACTGTTGTATGCCCTTACAATTTCGAGCCTTTAATCTTTTATTTTAGATATCCTTGCCTCTATTCATTTCAGTCTGTCTAAATTCTTAGAAATTACTTTTATCTCGCGGATTTCTCCGGGGTCGCAAAACTCACGCGTTTTCCGCGTTAACAAGCAGTGCCGATCGGTGAAAAACCCCAGGAGCCCGGACGATAACCTCCATTCCCGGTGACCCGATGCAAGTTGACACAATCAATTTTCTGGAGGAAAACGCATTACTGATTCTTCCAGGAATTGCCAGATACAAGCATTGAAGACGGAAGTTTTGCATCATACTCGCCATTGGCCTGTGGAGAGGCGTGGTAATTTTCCGTACTCATCGCTAGATTTGCCCAGTACTCATCCATGTCGGTCAATTCAATTGTGCCCCATTTTATGTGGCAAAGTCTACATTTTAGAAGTGTAAGGGGAGGAAGTCGCAATATCAGAGTGGGTTCTGTTTTTTAAATGCTCAGAAATACTTCGCTCTTTTTTCTGATATTTTATTAAAATTCATTTTCTGGACTCCCTTAAGACAGTATTGAAATGCTTCAGAAATCTTAAAACGGTAAAATTGAAATTCATTCAATTCCAATAATTGTGAAATGGAATAATTATTTTAAAATTCGTTTGATATTCGGATATAAGTGATTGTGACTATTGCTTGTTCGGCAAGAAAGCGCATCGCCTCCGCGAAAAAAAGCTTGAAATGGGCTTAAAGTCGACTGATCAGTCGCTGCCATTTCAGAATTCTATCCAACGAAAGGACGTTCCAAAGGAGAGCGTAAGCTCCCGCGGCGGGAGTTCATATCTCCATGGCTGACCTGAAGACGCCGCGTCCTACGCACAGATGCCAACATTTCGGTCACCACGCTCAATCCTTCCTTAAGGCAAAATGCTTTGTAAATGTTCCCTCCCCGTAGGGCTTCTTCAAATGAAACGGTATGCTTCCGCGACCGGATTTAGTATCTCCTTGTCTGTCCGGGAAACGCCCCATCCGGGGCACAGATGCCAACGTTTCGGTCTTCACGCTGCAACCTTCCTCAGGGCGAAATGTTTTATAAATTGTTCTTCCCTTAGAGGTTGGTGAAATGAAAGCGTAGTCTCCCGCGGCTGGATTTAATATTTCCTTGGCTGCCCGGGAGACGACGAGTCTTAGGCACAGATGCCTACGTTTTGTTCTTAATGCTGCGACCTTCCTCAGGGCGAAAGCAATCACAAGCTGAACTCGCCACCCACGGGTCGAGACGCTATGTACAAAACCGGCTGAGAGTCACACGATTGGATGTTGAGTCCCCGCCGCTCACGAGCTGCAGCTGAGGTTTCACTCTCGTAACACATTAGCTAATAAGGAGTCAGAATTATTTCCAAAGCATCGGAGCCCTTTGCAGCGGCTCTGCTGGATTTGATTGTGTCGCGCGACCGAAAACTCTTCGCAGTAGCATCAAGAAGGAAGTGCTTGCAATAGAAATTATGATGGTAGCACGATCTGCAGCTCGAAAACGTAAATTGTGTAATCATCACAATCATAATAGATAATGGAAGTGTTGTCCCCTTCACTCGTTTTCCAGTGATCTGGTTGTTACTAACATCATTGCAGTTTTTAATAGGAGCCTTAATTTGGCTTGGTGCTGAGAGACTTTTCTGGTGACTGTACTAGGTATTGTTAAACTTTCCAATAAAGACGAAGCAAAAAAGAATCAAGGAACGCTAGGCAATGCTGCTTATCCGTACAACGAACTGAACAATCTGGCTAGACACATACATTTAGATTCTAATTTATTATTAATTCATAACTAGGGGTACTACAACACTTTCTCGCATCATTGGGAACGGTTACGTAATATTATAATATTGAAATTTCTGCCTTCACATTAGAAATTGCTTGAAAAAGTCCAAACAAAATCGAACGGATTACCCTCGGAACATATCTACAAATATTTTGCTAGTCAGGAAGAGAAGACGTTTCTTACTTCTATAAAGAGACAAACATGAATAAATCTCAACAGTTATATTTGCCACGCATTTATTTATTTTACGTCAAAAAACAGTTAAAACTGCGTATGACGTGCTATGGGGAGAAGTGAAGTGAGTACACTAAGTCATGTACTACGTGAATTTTGAATATATATATATATATATATATATATATATATATATATATATATATATATATATATATATATATAAGCAGCTCCCATGTAATAAAATGTTTTTTCAAGGGTAAATAGGCAATAAATTTTGGGCTCTTATCCATGATGTCCTTCGTCAAGGAATAATACTTTCTGCCACAACAACATGGAAACGATAATTTGAATAACTATATTTCCCACTGAATTCTAGAAGACGTGCACAGATAATGAAGTTACATTTATTATTATTATTAAATTATATTATATTATTTATTATTATTACATTTATTATTATTATTATTATTATTATTATTATTATTATTATTATTACATTATACACACAAGCAAGGATAATTACACGTAACATTAACGTTTGTTAAATAAAGCCTCCTTACTCTATCCTTACCTCTTCTGTCGTCGCTGGAGTGCCTCTGACCGGGAAGTCCTGTGTCCGAGTCCCAATGCGGTGGTAGGATTTTCGACACTAGCAAGACACTAAGTCGAATTGAGCCGCTGTCTGGAGAAGAATTCTAGCGGCCGGCTTCTGCGATCGGTAGTTTTCTGTGGTTTCTCCTATCAATACCAGGCGAATGCCGGGGCAGTACCCAAACAAACGAGTTCCGGAGCCATTTTTGAGAAAAAATTGTTTAAAATAGTTTAAAAATTGCCTATGTTTCACGCAAAACTACTGATATATTCGAAAAATTTAACATGATATTATTTGAAGATCTGTTTTTGATGAACATATTTTATTAAGGGAAAGAAGTATATTAATTGTTGTGGTCGTATTATTGTGTAGGAAGACGCTGAAAGAATTTTGAACTTTTGCGATTTACGTAAAATCAAGGATTTCAATGAAAGTGAGACACCGCCATATATTTAAGTTCTTCACGCTAACCGAGGACACAGGTTAATCCAAAATGTTGATTCAGCGATGACTGGAGGGCTTATTGCCTAGCAAAGGAATTCGGCACGAAGCGGCAGACCGGGAGAGACGGCTCAGGGCATCAACTGATGTCACTGCAATCCCTCTGACCGGAGGGTCCTAGGTTCGAATCCCGACGATGGCTTCTCAGCTAGGCAGAATTCATTCTCTGTCAGGAGAAAAATTCTAGAGGCCGGCTGCTCTGATCGGTAGTTTTTCGTGGGTTCTCCGATCGACAACAGGCGAATGCCGGGGAAGTACCCTAACAAATGGGCCACGGTCCGCGCGAGGTCTATCCTACCTCATCCTTCACACATACTTACACTAACTGCACTTACACTACCACACATGCCGGGAGACTGATCGGGGGCTTAGAACTTGTCCCGGCTGGGAGAGTGACCTGGTGGTGGGAGATACCTGGTTGAGGAAACCTCGCTAGTCGACGGTAGGTCGGCGTCGGATCTTGCCATCCAGCGGGGCAAGATCACCGCCATCTCTCGAGAAAAAACACATGCATTACACTTGTGAGACTGATGCCCATTGTAGTTGACGCGCCTGGAATCACTAACAATCAATCAATCAAGCGGCAGGATGAGCCATCGTGAGTGGCAACGATCTCTCAATCCTTTGCGCTAGTATTGGCGAATCCTTTACGTGCTTCTCATTATCCCATGGACATTTCTCAGCTTTTTGTTTTTACCAGTAAATTTTATTTTCTAAAATATTGAAAAATGCATTATTTTATAATTTTTTTGGTCATTGCTTCATCTGTCGATAAAGAAGAATTGTGATCGACAGTGTCTTTTGTTCATTCTGAGATCAATCTTAGCAGGATTGTCATCAGAGTTGATACTAATGTAGCCCAGTATTTGCAATAAGAACAAAAACTAGGAGCGGAAGTTGCAGGAACACTAACAAGACAAGATATGAGATTTGTTTAAGAAATGTGCATTGCACAACATCACGTGATTGTAAAAAGTGCATGAAAATAGTAGTTAGGAAATCACATTCATTGATTGTGTGTAAAGATGTATTTCTGAACTTTACACATAGGCTACGTACTCAAATTAACATTGACTATATTTTCAACTTTATATACTTATTTTGTATTATATGAAAGAAAAAATAATGATTTTATGCAGCGGCAAGTGTTTCATGATTTACATACATTTTTATTAATAATTTTAAATAAAACGATACTCGATACACGTGGTTACAGATTTTGCAGTCACTAAAATACCGAATTAAATGAATTCTCCATTGTAGAAGAATCTATGCATCTAAATTTTCTCGGTGGTCTATTTTCTCTCTGACTACCTCTTACATTCTTACAAGATGCGACCTCTCCCGGATTAAGATTGGTGAAGTTGGCGAAAAGATACTAGATATTTTGTTTCAAAAACAAGAACCATAAAATGGTCACTTCAGCCTATCTTGTTGGAGTCGAAGCACACAATTTACTCCCCCCCCCCTAGCTCGTCACACACGGTTTCTCCTTTTGACGTAAAATAAATAAGAAAATAAATACACAGCAGAAATGAGGTTGCTGAGTCAACTACTAAAATAATCTTTGAGGGAGCACAAGAAAAATGATGCCATTAGGTCAGAACTTCAAGTTTGCAATATAGGCCAAATATTAGATTTACATAGATCCCAATGGTCCGACTCTCTTCAGAGAATGGATAGTTCCTGCATCCTCTTCAAAGTTTTGGATACAGACCGCAACGCAGAAGAAATGTAGGACGCCCACGACTGCGATGGAATGAACAAATGAAACACCTGAAGAGGGAACAGGCTTAAAGGCCTAATCCATGTTGTATACGATGATGATGAAATAAAAGCACTAGCATAATGTGTTAAGCCGGATTTCCTTATGATACTCTTCACCACACACATTCCCTGGTTCGTAAGACTAGTATGGGGACAATTGGTGGAAAAATAAATTCTGCAAAATGAAAACTGCCAAAACCCGTAAAGTTGTTAAGCATTACTTAACCCAGGTAAGCGAGGTCAGCGGTGGTTTGGGTCTGATAAGTAAGCAGGTTTTCTGACGCCATTCTTCACAACACACATTCCCTGGGTCATAGGACTTGCTTGGGGACAATTAGTGGGAAAGTCAATTCATTTAAAATGAAAACTGCCAAAACCCGTAAATTTGTTCAGTATTACCTAACCCAGGTAGCGAGATCAACAATGGAATGTGTAAGACAGGATCAGTACACTCACTCCCAGTAAATACATGATATAAAACTCAAGTATGACTCAAACATGACGCAATAAGTGGAGGTATATGCTTCTTTAGTAAAACAATTGAATATATTTCGCGTGATTACTTATTATATAAATTATATTCTGATAATACAAACAAAATATTGTATATAAGCAAACATTGCACGAGTAATTATAATTTTTACTAAATCTTTACGGCAGAAAAATGCTATATCATTTACAATGAATTAAATGAATGTATAACATTTGTCTTGCCTGATTCAAACATCCCTATACAGTATTTGAACTCCCGAGATTGCGGATTTTCGTGTGTTCGGATGTGCCGTTCCGTCACTCACAGCTAGACCACTTCCCGTGCCCCTACTTAAGACATATGACGTGTCATTCATCTCATCTCAGTCATATTGTGGAGAACAGATAATTTGTTTTCAGATCCGGTCAGAAGATTCAAAGAAATTTATAAAAACCTGCTTTTGCTATATTTTGGCGCTGGGATCTTAAGCCCAGAAATAAGCAAACGCCACCTAAATAGATTTATGTAGATAGAGTTGTTTAAACTTCAGTACCCAAAGGCATTTTTCTCTCAATACACCATAATTTTCTTTCACAGCGTTGGCAACACTGATGTTGACATCTTTAAATGAACAAGTGAAATTAATTTGAACAAGTGACGGTATATTATATTTTAAGTTTTATCCATAAGGCCTATTACTACATTAAAAAAAATAAATTTGCAAAAACCTACGAACAGTATTGCCTTAAAAATTATTAAATTTGAAGAATTTCAATTGAATTCGGAGAAAATGAAACTGTGACTAATGTTAGAGAATTAATGAATGTTCTACGTTCAATTTCTCACTTTACGTTCCTAAGTGTACAAATACCGATTTTCAAATGAATGTGACCCAGGACGTATTCTTATTAAACTTAATCAAAACCTTATTTACGTAAACCTACAAAACAATCGCCTTTTAATGTTTATATAGATTCGCATACGAAATGATTAATAGAGCAATTTCAGGAGAGGAAGTGAACATAAATTAGACTTTGTGTAGTTTTAATCTCGTGAAAAATTAGGGAAGAAAAATATAGAAGTATTAAGCAAATCCGAGGAACAATCAAATGCAGTTGCAGAAGATCTTGCGTCAGAATTTTCGAAACTAATTGAGAGTGATCTTATATTGGGATTATAGAATAACCCAGAAGAACAGCTTGCAGGTGATCTTTTGTGCATTATTTTGCATATTGGCAAAAACCCTCAAAAATGTTGAACTCTATACGCTTCATCAATATCTTTCAGGTATTTTTTACGGCGATTATAATTTTAATATTGAAATATTACCAGTTTATATCCCGTATGATGTTAACATACAAAGTCATTAAATGTTGGGGATTTTTGAAGGGGAATATAACATTATCAGCTACTACGATTCATTGGTGGGTTCAATGCTAGAAACTGTGAGAACATATTTGAACGAAGCAACGCATGAAAGAAATGAAGTATGAAAGAAATGTTCAACACATAAAAATACTTTTAAAATAGTTTACAGCGTCGGCGTCGCCACATTCAACTAGTTTACAAATAGTTTAAGAAGTATCATTTCATCTGTTTAACCTTTGCTCTCGCACTTATGTAATCAAATTTGTGGTTCCTCAAGGGAACCAAGTCATCATTCTTTGCTTGGAAATGTTATCAAGGAGCATTCATTCATTATCTCAAATCTAATTAGTATTTATGTTGCGAATGGTGTGTAAATTGTATTTATTTATCGTCATTATAGCTCTGTTCCAGAAGACTGTGATAGCGTTTTTACCACAGTGGGTTCTCTTGTGCAAGTCTTGACCTCCAGTGGAGGTCCTTTCGCATGATTGCTTCATCCACACATTCTCAAAACAGCTGACCAGCTCGTAAAAATCACAGCGACTATTAATAGAATGAGTCTTCAAATTTCTTTAATCATACGCACTATCAAAATATAGAGAGAGGATGTAATTATTTGTATAATTTTCAAGTGATTGTTAATTGTTGTAATTAATTTGTGCCCTAAGAAAATAACAAATATGCAGAATTTATAAATTCGACTTTTATTACTTTTAAATGACGTTCAAATCATTTTTTTCGAGTATTCTTCTTTTGTTATGCGTTTTATTACCACTTCATGAGCTGCAATAATTGCTTCCACGACAGAATACTGATAGATTTATATCGAAAAAGTTTCGATCGACTATAAAAATGATTTGAAGTAAATAGAATAAATCGTAGAATCAAATGTACTACATCTGAATTCTTGCAACGTAGTGATGATTATATCACTTTCTGGGTCGTATTAAAGATTGGAAGGGTTTGTTATTACACTCCAGGGGCAAAACAATAAAAACGGGAAGGGGATGAAAGCATAGCTTTGCAAACAAATTTTATCATTAGTATTACAATGAGAACGGTGAAAATATTTGAAATATCCACGAGTCACAAAGCGGCGAGTGACTATCTAGAATTTCCAATGCACTGGTAGTATGTATTATGATTATTTCGTGAATGTGTTAGAAACTCAAATAAGTTAATTATATAAACACATGAAAGATAATAAATTAATATAATTTTAAAATATCAGTTTATTAAAATACATTGATTCCACAACTTCATGGAATGATTTCGTGTAAGATGTGGAAGTAATACTGATAAAATAAATTCCAAATATTTCGCCGTAAAGTCAATGTAAAGTTATATAGAATCCAAAGACTGTAATAAGGGACTCAATTTCGGGGCAGCCCATTTACAGAATTATTTCCTTTTCAAGATTAACCCTGCAGTGGTAACGTATCGTTTTGAAGCAAAAGTGCTAACGTGGGGTGTCTTCAGACCCCCACTATCTTTTTATGATACAGTAAATTATAAAAAATATATTAATAGATTTCTATTATTAACATTTTTACGTGTAATTAAACAATTTATTAAGAATTTAGTTGTGAAACAATTCTGAGAATTCCTCAGGAAAGGATCCAACATTTCTCTAAATAGAATTAATTTGCTTACCAGTCTTCACTCTACGCATGTTGTCACATTAAAGCCCGTGTTTTGAAGCAAAAATTGAAATATTTTCGACTTCAAAGTAGGATGGAAAATTTCAATAGCCATATTATCCACATTGCACAACAATCAAACGCAGTTGATTGCAAAAGTTTGATACCCTGATTTCACAGATTCAGTCAAAATAAGTAGCCCAACTACAACCTTTATTTCCCATTCATAAGTAGCCCATCTACAGCCTTTGTCAATCATAGGTGCTGCGATAGTTTTTACTCCTTTCTAAATAAATTGCATTTTTGATGTAGGTGTATTCGTAATTCTCTAAAATAAGATTTTCCGAATGTTGTTTTCTTTATACACTAGCCAAAAGACATTTTTGCTGTAACCAGCTTACCCACGTTCAACATGCTCTGAGCCTCCTAGAACAATAAAATACTCTGCCAGTAATCATTTTAATATTGTTTTGGCAATAAATACTAAACATTGGAAATATTTTTTTCTACTTTTACATCAGTGAAATATTTGTCCATCAAAGAGCTGTTAAAAATTAGCCAATTAATGTCTTTCCTTGAAATATGTTGAAGGAATTCCTAAAAAAGGAAAGAACTTCTCTTGGGATCTGCGTCAGTTAGTAGCCTTTCACAATGCAAAAATAAAGAGCTGCCGTGAAATTGCAAAAACTGTATACATTATACATGATATAATCAAGCGATTTCAAATAGAATATTGCATCGTGACTCACCGACAAAGTGGAGGTCCCTATAAACTTTCCCATCGAAAAGAGATTTTTGTCATGAGGAAGATGAAAAAGAGTCCCAAATGATGTGCACCAAATACTGCCGCAGATGTGAGAAAATAATTGAGGAAAGAAGTGCATACACAAGCAATCCAAGAGATTCTGCGAAA
This sequence comes from Teleogryllus occipitalis, assembly GCA_011170035.1. Classification (NCBI taxonomy): domain Eukaryota; kingdom Metazoa; phylum Arthropoda; class Insecta; order Orthoptera; family Gryllidae; genus Teleogryllus; species Teleogryllus occipitalis. Next base: position 77,310 of record BLKR01003928.1, read on the forward strand.
ATCAGAATTTCATGGCTGCGTGTTTTAAGAGCGCTTTTTGTAAGAAAGGACCGTTTTGACAGCTAGTGCTGGCGATATAACCGAGGGATCTGTGTTCGTTGTGCGTTTGAGCTCATTAGACTCTCCTTCCTCCAACGCAATAGAGTGGAAAACTAGATACGTTTGGGACGAGACGGTGGCACGAACCAAACGAAAATGAAGAAGATATTGTGACGGTCGTGGCAACGGCCAGCATTGTTGTGGAAGGGGACGATTCGCTACGGGAGGACAAAGCGAAAGAAGTAAAGCCGAATAAGTGCTTAGTGTTAAGAGGCACGTGTAATGGCATGGCAGTGCAGGCATTAGTGGACTCGGGAAGCAGTGTAAGCGCAGTGTCAGAGGAATTTTGCGAAAAGGTGCGAAACGAGATATTGATAGAGCTGCCGACGCGGAAGCTTCGTGTAGTGATGGCTAACCGAAAATTGGCAAATACCACGGGAAAGCAAGTTTGGTTGGAGCTGAGTCTGGCATAAATGACCATGGAAGTAGCAGCGATTGTGGACCGGGGACTGATCCGCAACGTCATCATAGGAATGGACGCATTGGGGGCTTACCAAGCCGTCGTCGACGTAGGTACCAGGAGGGTTACGCTACGATCGAGAGGTTGTATTGGGAGCAGTCCAGTGGTCACCGAAATGGTTGCGCAGGAGGTCAAAGGATACGAAATACAGGCTACAGTGGAAGAGCTTCTCCAGAACGTGGATAAGATCGTTAACGGTGTCATCGACCAGGAAGGCTGTCCGGGGCGAGTTCACCAGTTAATAGAGGAGCACCTACAGATTTTCGGGGAATCATCGGAACCAGTGAAGGGTTACCGATTCCAATTAGTTTTGAAAGACACCACACCGTTTTCCACTAAGCAGTATCCCATACCGTGCAAGTACAGTGCACAAGTATGAGAATTAATAAGAGAAATGGAGCAGAAAGGTGTTGTTAAGAGAGCGATAACTTCATACGTCAGTCCTCTGGTAGTAGTAATAAAGAAGAACGGTGGCATTCGAATATGCTTGGATGCGAGAAAGCTGAACGCGGTCACGATCCCAAGGTATAAAACGCCACACACGATCGATGAAATGGTCGTCAAATTAGGAGGGGCAACGGTTTTCAGTGCGCTCGATTTCTCGTCCGCATATTGGCAGATTGAAGTCGAGAAGAAGAGCCAACAGTACATCAGCTTCAAGTTTGAAGGGACGGTGTACTCGTTTACGCGGCTGCCATTCGGGCTGAAGAATTCGGGGACAGCGCTGATTCGTTACCTGAATGACGTAATCCCGGAAGAATTGAAAAACACGATAGTTATGTACGTGGATGACATTATTTTGTTTTCGGCTGATCTGCAATCGCACATGAGGAAATTGGAGGAACTGTTTCGAATATTTAGAAGAAACAATTTGAAACTGAATTTGGAAAAATGCGAATTTTGCAGAAGAAAAGTACAGTTCATGGGACATGAGAATCCAAGTGAAGGAATGAAGATGCAGGAGAGCAAACGGGAAATGATCAGAAACTTGCCACCACCCAAAAATGTAAGAGAGCTGCGACGACTATTCGGCATATGTAACTATTACGCGCGATTTGTGAAAAATTATTCGCAAAAGGTAGTACCACTGTTACATTTATTGAGAAAAGGGAATAGATGGCATTGGAGTCAACAATGCCAAGAAGCGTATCAGCAGTTGTTAGAGGCTTTTGAGCGCACATTTATAGTGCAGTATCCGGATTTTCGACGACGCATGCACATTCAGACAGACAGTAGCGGATATGCATTGGGGGCAGTGTTATTCCAATTAGGCGATCACGAAGAACAGCAAATTATTGCATTAGACAGCCGATCGCTTAAGGGAAGTGAACGAAATTATGGGGCCACGGAGTTGGAGGCATTAGCTATTGTGTGGGCGATGCAGAAGTTTAAGACGCTGTTGATCGGGCGCCCATTTACAATATTTACCGACCACAAAGCTTTGACGTTTTTAATGAAGAGCCACACCCATAATGATAAATTGTTGCGTTGGGCACTATGGCTCCAGCAATTACAATTCGAAATAAAGTATTGTGAGGGGAAGAAGAACTTGCTCCCGGATTATCTGTCCCGGATCAAAGTCAGGAAGAAAGAAGAGTGCGAGGATGTAGTTGCGAATACGCGATATCAATCCGCGATGGACAGTAGAGGCGGTGAGTGATATGCAACAAGGCGATCCATTTACTCGGGAAGTAATAAAATTGCTGACAGAACAGCCTTACGATGCCAACTATATTAGCAGGAGAAAAGACCAAGACCTTAACAATTGGAGGCTGTATGAGGGAATACTGTTACGTAAAGTCAACGGCCCGGAAGGAAGGTTTAGAATTTGGATTCCTGAAAGGAACCGGAGGGAATTGGCGAGATCTATATGCTGTGGATCTTTACGGCTCATTGCCAAAAACAAGATTCGGTAACCAACACCTGTTTGTAATTTTGGACGTGTTCTCCAAATTCGTGCACATTTTTCCGATCCGCAAGCCCAATACTGCCAGTTGTGTTCGCCAAGTAAAGAAATTTATAGAAATGTGTGGAAAACCAGCCCGGATTTTGAGTGACAGGGGAACGCAATTTACGAGTGATAGGTGGAGGGAGGAAATGGAAGCATTGGGTATTTCCATCCACTTAATGGCCGTGCGGCATCCGCAAAGTAACCCAAGTGAGCGGGTAATGCGAGAGTTGTCGCGACTCTTCAGTATATATACGGCGGAAAATCATCGAGCGTGGTTCGAGGCGGTACCTGTACTTAATGAGGTTCTAAATGTTATACCTCACTCCAGTACCAACGTAACGCCGTGGGAGGCGCATTTTGGAACCAAGAAGACGGGACCGTTCGACAGTATCCGGATTCCATCGGAAATCAGCGGTATACGACAAGTGGCATCGAACCATCAGATTATCTATGAGCATTTACAGAAGTCAGCAGAGAAGCGAAAAAGGGCCCAGAAACAATGCCAACGGAGGACGTTTCGAGAAGGGGACAAGGTGCTCGTCCGATCGTCTCATTCATCCTCAACGGACCAGAAATTGTTTTGGAAGTTCTTCCCAATATATGACGGTCCGTACGTTGTAAGCAAAGTTTTAGAAAATAACAATGTAGTGTTATCTGATCAAGGCAAAGAGAAAGGCGTTCAAAATATTTATAATATAAACCTGTATAAAGAGCTAAGATGACGGGTGGCAATAGCTAGGTAACCAATGTAACGAAGTTGAGATGAGAATAGTTTCCAAAGTAGAGTGTACAAAGAATTGAGATGAAAGGTGACAGAAATAGGTGACAAAGATGATAAAGATTAAATGTTAAAGAATAGCTTTGAGGAACAAAGATTAGAGTTTTAAAAGGTAGTTTTTAAGGAATAGGTTAAAATTAGTTGTAAGGAATAATTCTAAGCAAGAAAGGAAGGTTGTCTAAGTTAAGGCAAAGGTGAAAGAAAAAAGGTGACATTGTAGCGTGTGACAGTGCGACCATAGACAACGGTATAAGGCGCAGCGCAACAGAGGGTGCAAGTGTTGGCAGGTGCATCCGTCGCGAACAAGAGTAGTAACTTGAGGCATTGTTACCCCAAGGTCGAACGCACCAGTACAGCCGAGAAAGGAGTGCAGGTGGTAGCAGGTGCGGTGTCGCGCCGACAAAGTGTAGACTTCGCAGTAAGATAACAGTGATAGATGTCAACTCAGTATGATGACATCATGGCCTGAGTAACATCTTAGGCGGGGGAAGATGTAATAATTTGTGAGACTAGCCCGCAAGAATGCATGGAACACGGAACTTTTATGTAAGCAAAGAGGAACTAAGAATGAAATAAACAATAGACAACAGCGCCGCGAAATAATAATTATTAGGAAAGTAATAGAAAACATAAAGGGCGGAAATATGCGTCATGAACAGTGAATAGAGCCCAAATTTAGGAGCATTTTAAAACAAGAATCACATTATTCGAGCTACGGGTTCCGTAAATATCATAAATTGTGTAAATTGCATGTATAACACGGCGAAGATTGAGAATATGGCACATATTGTTGTACTTCTGGAAGTATACAACAAGACGGGTTTTATTGAATATCCAGTGAATGCCTGGGTGGATTTTGGCCAAACTTTCGGAAATTATAGAGAAAAATATTTCGATCAGGGCAAAATTAGTCACGGCGCGGGGGAATTTATGTGGGGCTCAGAATAAATTATTATTCAGTTTCATAGCATAGAGGATTAAGAAAGAATTGAAAGAGCGACCGAAGATGTAAATGACGTCATCACGAGCTGAGAAGACGAAAAATAAAGGTTTTTGGAAAAAGGAAAACAGGAAAAGGGAATTCGGTAACGTGACAATTACAAAATAAAAGTTAGTAAAATTATGAAGTAGATAGTAAGACGCAACACGCCCGAAAACAGTGAAAATGTAAACGTTTTCGAACATTTCTTATGGTGATGGGCATGTGTTTGAAAGAAGACAGTCACTTGGATTTTGTGGACCAACAATGTAAAATGTGTTACAGACAGAATCAGGTCGAGCATGATGATGATCGCACGCGTTTGATGCTATGTTAAATTTTTGGAGAAATTTCGCGGAAGTATTGTGCAAAAGTTCTTAATTTATATTCGGTTACGTAAAATCAGTTGTTTAGCTGAAGTGGAACTAAAATTCAATTCAATTTGTTTAGAAATGCACGAGAAAATCCGCATGGACATTATTCACGCAAGTTAGGCGTAGGGAACATGAGCGTCGTAAAATTTAAATACGTCGTGGGAAATCGAAAGAACATTCAGGGAAGACGCGATTAGTTGCAAGGAACAATAATTGTGAATACATTTGGTAATTTTAAATGGACGAGAGCATCTGGGATCTGATGGCAGCTGAACGGGGACTGCGTGCATGGAAAATGCACATTACAACTAGCAACGACGGGCGCTGACAGGAAGTGACATCGCTGCGAAAAGGGATGTGGCACTATTTGTGCAATTACTGTATTTTTTGTTTGTTCACGCGCAAGTCCGAAAAAAAGAAAAAAAGAAAAATTCTGTCGAAGACCAAGTCCTGATATTAGGTTAAGGATAGGATTATCAAAAGGTCACGACAGAATGCGCATTCTGGTGGGTGTATGAGATTTTGTATTATATTTTCAGTGTGCATGTTTGTATTTTTTCCTGTGTTGTTTATGTATTTTGTGTTGTCATGTTTCGCAAGTCGGAGGGGCATATTGTATTTATGTTTGGGATATAAGAAAAGGAAATCTGACATTAAATGTATGAGCATCCCACATGGCTCATAATTGCCTTGGATCCATGTGTTATTATTTAGTAGTTGTATAAAATTTGACCCAGGCACGAACGAAACGGACCCTTACCTCAAGTCCGTATGGAATGAGCGCGCGGACCACGACCAGGTAGGATATAAATAGTGATTCGAGCTAGCAGAGGTACGGGCAACCAATAAGCAAAGGTATTGTGGCACCCAATTGTAAGTTAGAGCTAGGGCAGGGCAAAGATAGTTCACGTGACGAGTAAACAGAAAAGGACATGAATAGTTAGGTTATCGTGTTTGCCGTGTGAGAGCATGATTTACGAGGATAGTGAGTAAGTAGGAGAAATAGAGAAGTTGTTACATTAGGCGCCCGATGTGAGGGCGTAAATATAAATAAATGGAAATAGAATAGGCGCAGCAGGCAGAGAGCGAGAGAACGTAGAGCGGTTGCAATGACTTAGTGTAGATCACAGAATTTTGAAAATGTGCACAGAATTGACTTCTCCCCATAACACGTCATGTGCAGTTTTAACTGTTTTTTGACGTAAAATAAATAAATAAATAAAAATAAGTAAATAAATGTGAGATGGATACTGGATCACATGTTTCTGGTGTCTGTGCTGTAAGATGGCGAGCTGTATTTACATTCGTGGTAGTTTTCTTTTGCTGAATATGAGAGCATATTTAGAGATATTTCCACGTACATAATTATATTATAATATTTCTCGTGCTCGCGTACGTGCATATACCTCACCGAAAGTCTTCGACTTCTGCATTGTGATGTCTTCTCGAAAGCCATAACCAAACACTTTACGAAGAGGCGTGGCTTAACAGCTCTCGTGGCGGAGGGATACTTCTCTGCATTACAGGTGATGTTCACTTTTTTAGCAAACTATCATTTTGGTTCATTCTTAGGCAGATTTTTCTATAGACGACAGTCTTTCACAAACAACAAGAGAAAAAGGAGGAGTTCGTGGAGGAACATGTTTCATGAACAAGCATATTGAATGGAGGATCCGAGTAATATTCTCGGGCGATATTAAATTCAATGTGTCAGGACCTGACGGAAGAACTTGGTGAGGAGAAAGGCAAATTCACTTCAACAAGATTAAAATGTGCAGCCAACAATATGTTATAAGTTATCACAAGGGTGTATCAATATAAACGATAAAGTATATAAACAGGACGACAGCAACAATGGGTGACAGAAGAGAAGCAAAGGTTCGAATAGTCAATAACAAGAATACAAGGGAATGGCAACATAATTGATAGCGGGGAAAATAGAGAATATACTGGTAAATAAAAACAGTGAAAGCACACGTGAGCAATTTCCATGAGTGAGAAAGTAAATTAGGAAAATTATTACGAATCAATAACCAAAGAATAAACAAATAGAGTGCTAGTGACCAATCGTAAATTAGAATATCTGCGAGAAAGGGAATGACCTGCGCACTAGGACGAAGGTGACACGTGTTTGGGTACGATCTCGCGCAGGGATGAAGACAGATGAGCGCGTAAGACGAAAAAATGGGGCAGGCGATCTTTTGATGCGATGAGGGGCTGATGCAGATGATGTTCTGACGCGGAGCTCTTCGGGTGAAGAGACGCATTTACGAATGAGTAATGCTTACAAACGAGTAATTAGTAGAGACATGTAATAAATTGACATATAATTATAATCGTGTGTGTGGAGGAAGCAGATGCCATTGGTCTGACCCAGATTCAGTAAAAATGAAACTTGGAATGGATACTGGACGATGTTCAAGAAGGCAGAGGCTTCATGAAAGGAAAGTGACTAAACAGGGGACATATTAAATTATCTATTGTAAGAAGATCACGTTTTGTAGTAAATCACGAATTTCTGAATTAGGATTTAAGAATAATAATGACTACGTATGCATGCAAGGAGAGGAACTGAGAAACAAAACAGTACACAGTAATAACGATAGTTTTATGATAATGTTTTTTTTTTAAATTGTACTTATCAACTGTCATGTTTAGATTATGTTTTTCAGCAGAATACAGCTGTAAATGTTAACTTAAAGTGAGTATAATCATTTCTGGGTAATCTAAAAAGAGTTCCCAATCTCAAGTGAAGAGAAACAAAATTAACTTACGTAAATTTGTCATCACCATATCTGTAGTGAAGGTGTTTCGGACCCACTAATAAATATTATGATGACGGGGCAGCTTTGGTACACCCTTCGGACCATTGTTGGGTGAAAGATTAAATGGATATTTAGATATAATAAGCAAATAAAAAGGTACCAAGCACATACCCCCGTTAGAAATTAAACACGGGTATGGGAACTTTATGGTGTGGGGCTGCAAGGCGGGAAGAGGAGTGAGTAAGCTTGTCTTCGTTGAAGATACAATATACAAACAACATACACTATCTAAGTGTGCTCAAGGAGAATCCTAAGAGACCTGTTGAAAGGTTGGGTATTGGGCTTAATTTTAGTTTTAAGTAGGTCAATGATCCTAAATGCGAGAAATTGAAAGAACAATTGAAAGAATTGTAAGTAGGGCTTCACGAAGAATATAATAAAATTTCAGAAACGTGTACGAGAAAACCTGTAGTCATCATGCTAAAGAGGTTAAATGAAGTTTTCAAAATGGAAGAACCCCTTACGTGTTACTAACATATTTATTTTTCGTTTTATTAATTAGTTTATATTACGTGTTGGAATATTTTTGACGTTCCGGAGGAATACATTTCCCTTAAATTTATTGTATTTAATAATATTTAATGCAAAAATTAAACATGATTGTTGTTCTAACGAATGAAATGTTCATTTTACAAAAAGTTTCATATTTACTTTTAAATAAATAAAATGAAGTAAAATCTTAGGTATTCATGTGTTTTGAGTGAGTCTCTTGAAGCCCAAGAGAAGTAACTGCTTTTTTTTTTCACCAGCATTATAAACGCCTTTTTCCGTTGCAAGAAATCGTCCTAAAAGGGCATTTTACAGGACAAACGATGACATTTGATTGGCATTGATGGCATTGACATTTGATTGACGATTGACATCTTACGGCACGAATGATTGCGTCATTACACATTCAGCCAACGTAGCGAGAGATTTGTGGGAAGGTAGCGGTAAACGAAACAGCCGTCCACAGTCAACACAAAATTAACTTTTCTTTTATAAATTTATAACTTTGTTGTACAAAACATAGCATATGAAACGCGTTTATAATGTTGCTTTATTGCATTTGTACGAATTTGAAAATTTGCTCCTAACGTCGCTCGTTTTCAAAACATATACTCACGCAATAACCATTATGCACGAATTGCATAAACTTCTATTTTAGTATTTTTTTGATTAGGCTGATAATTATCGTGTTTAGCATGTGGCATTATATTAACAGCACAAAGGGTGTAGTTGTAAGTTACTTAGGAAATGTGTAGGTAAAACACAAGGTTATGATGTCAGCGGATTAATCTGTTTATAGACAGGCAACGTGTTGTAGCTGGATGTTGCGCCACCTTACCCGTTCCTGTTCGTTTTGTCAGTTCGTTGTCAATATTCAATGGACGCCAAAAGATTAAGCCATTCATTAATCTTTTTTAGTACAAGCCATTTCGCAAGTTATCCTTCAAGTTGGGATAAAAAATATGATACTCGATTTCCCTCGGTACAATACACAAAGAACGTTGTTCAGAGGACAGTGTCACGTAACAAAATAAAAGAAAAAAACATATGGAAGACCTTTTGCTCTTCATCCCACCTGCTCATTATCAGTTCTTGAAGAGTCTTCTTACTTCTGACGACGTTGAAGTCACCGGAAAACTGAATGAAAATGCCAATATTGATGTTCATGATGACTGATATAAAAATGCACATTAGAATTAACATTTTAGTCACATTTCAAATCACAACTTTATTTACGTACTACATCACGAAAATATTACGTTATTTTGGAATATCAGACGCATGATTCTTCAAAATCACAACGAATATAAGAAAAGCATTAAATTATATAAAAGTATATGGCCCATGACAAGTCAATACAGTTGAAGATGTAATAAGAAATAATTAGTAAACAAATTATAACGTAATGTATGAGTATAATAATAATAATAATAATAATAATAATAATAATAATAATAATAATAATAATAATAATAATAATAATACTTAAAAATGCATCTTAATAACAGAAGTAACATTAACATCATACATCATAATGGAAAAAATTAACGTTGTTCTTCTGCCATTGCAAACTTTTCTTTTAATCCTAAGTTACGTGTAGAATAAGTTTTAATAATTCCCAAAACATAAAAAGATAATTTTTAAATAACTGATGAGCAATAGAAGTGATTTCATTGATTCTATTCAATACTTTTTACGCTTGTTGAAAGAAAGAAATTGGTCTCACACATTTATTTCACATATGTTAGAAGGATTTTATAAGAATCTAGTATGTAACAGAAATTTTTACATCTCATGTTTAAAAGACTGTTTTTTCACCATGTGTTAATATTTAAAATTACATTTATAACGAACTTCTTTGAGTGTTTGACAGTCCACACCCCTTTAAGAAATGTCCTAGTATGCGATTCTTTCAAACATTTGCCACACTTCGATGGGCACCGTATTTTCCCTGTACACTTAAATAATTGGTTTACAAGAATTAAAAACTCGTATGCCCAAAAATGACTTAATACACCTCTTTTAGCTGTTCATTCATAACATTGTTCTACTTTTACATCCTCTTAGCAGTGACAGCCTCACCAACAAATCACACTACGCTAATAAGCTCAGCAAGTTGGGCTAAATTTTGTACAAACTTTCTTAGATTCTATGAAAATAAATGGGGAATGTGTTTCAATTTTTTCTATTATTGTTGAATAAAGTTTCGTGTGTAAAAAAACTAAACAATTGAGAATGATTTGGTTAAAAAATTATCGTTAGGTTTGAGGCAAAGAAATTTATTACAAAAGGTATGGCATAAATTGCCCGAGTTTATGAACTATTACTGATTAAAATGTAAATTAAGAATATGAATTATATTTACCACTAAAATGAATAGTAATTCTAGGCTCTTCATGACGAATATTTATAATTTCTTGTGTTCTGTAATCGTAAACGAGCGTTTGTGATGATTGATTATGGAATGATTAATATGATGGTGATGATGATAAAGAATACACTTAAAAATAATGCAAAGAACCTTCCGTTGCATCAGAAGAATCCATTCAACTTTGAAGCAGAAGAACCAGCAGAGTAGCAGCAGCACCCATTACCTGCAAAAATAGATGGTTCTACAGTCATAAATTTAGTTTGAAGAGAAAAAGGGCGTAGATATATTTAAGTATTGTGTTTATAAATCTCCAGTGCAGTGAGTGGAATAAATTTCCAAAAACGTTTATCAGTAAGACCGCTGTGGCAAAAAAATTATCTGGCTCCGAGGAAAGGTAATAAGTATATGCACTTCCGTTCTAATTGTGTGTCTATTGACTAGGCATGGAGAGCTTATCAGCCTTAAGTTATCGTTGATTTTGCTTATGGTAATTTTCAGGGTTATCGCTTAATGTTCGCTTGTGTTGCGACGTAAACATAGCAGGACCTCTCTCCGTTTGCACCAAAAGAAACTAGTGGTGAAAAAACAGCCGTACTTTCTCGCCCATATTTTCACGCAAAGTTACGCGAAAAGTACTCAAACATTCGAAAAATTGTAGAAGACCTTATTTCAAAATCTATCTTTCGGGAACAGATTTCATTAAGAGAAAAAATTTCTATCTTTGATATTTTATTTGTAGGAAGACGCCGAAAATATTTGAACTTTAGCATTTTTCGAATTATTAGGTTTTTCATACCTGCACGAAACAACGAAAAAAACAACAACACCGAAAACGAAACAATAAACCGACCCGCACCATTCTCTTAAACGTTCTCCACACTATCCAACAACAAAATTTAATCAGAAACGATGAAGCCATTTTTTAAAAATTTGAAAATGGCCCAGAGACTTCATGTAAAGTACCAAAATTGAAACATTGGTTTCAAATTCAAGGGGCCACAACATCAACTATACTAAGCATCGATCAAGAGCACAAACATTCTTAGCTGACAGAGACGATGTCGTGGACAGTTGCCGGTGAATCGTTTTAGGTTCACCAAAGCTTCAATGATTGGGTTTAAGCACTGACCACCAAAACAATAAAATCATTCAATAATTTTTACGCTGAGATAAACTAATAGTTCTTAAATTATTGTCTTTAAGAATTTTCCATTGTGCTAAGCGTGGAACTGTGGCCAAGCTCTTGTAGACAACACGATTCAGCTTCTATGGCTCTCCCAAAAACTCCGATGAAGTTCATTTGCAGCCTCAACACTTGGAGAGACAAAGGTGACGTGTAGGTCGGCGGCGGATTTCACTCTTTAGCTGGGGAGGAGCTCTGGCACCCCTGTGATAGAACATGCACTATTCTAACAGAACTAATGACCAAAGTAGATGATTCGCCAGGAAACGATACTTATTAACTGGCTTTCATTAGGCGTTTTTGTGCATTAAAAATGGATAAAGATAATGCAATCCTGAAATTAGAAGTAATGCATGTGGGAAGGTAAATGAAAAGTCCCAAATATTGCTGTTAAGTTGACCAGATGGGGTAAATGCAACTATGTATTTCTACAAAATACTATATATATATATATATATATATATATATATATATATATATATATATATATATATATATATATATATATATATATATATATTTTGTGACCATCCGTTTCCCCCGAAGCCTCGGAAAGCGGGTCACATTAATGTCCTGAACAAGAGACCAGCTGTTTGAACGCGCGCCAACGCGGAATGATATGAGAAGGTAACAATTACCTAAAGAGATCAATAGAGATCGCCACGTTAGATCGGGCGAGCCCTGTAGTTGACGGAGAAAAAGTCGTTCTTTCTCTAGACAACAGCGGACCAGTTCGGACGTGCCGACCACAAGACGGGAACTTGTGCTGCAACGGACTACAGGAAGGCATTCTATGAAAAACTCTTCAAGAAGACTAGAAGAGTTTATTTTTTTCTCTCGTTAATTTCGTTTATCGTCGTAATAGTGGCTCTTGTAAATCTGTAGCGCTCAATTTAAAAGAATTCGTCGCCAATACAATTCTATCTGAGCATACGAAAAGAGTTTCAACTGAATACGAGACGGTGGGCACGTGCTGGTGAACAACGAGACTTCGACGGAAGAGCGAGCAGTTCTGTGGAGGGGACGGCGTCCTCAGACCGAGGTTGGTTACTTCAAGGCCACGCCGCTGGGAGCTTCGCGTCGCACCCGAGAAGCGAAAACGTAAGGTCGTGCCTAGCGAACAGTTTCTAGATATTGGAAGGAAAGTTTAGGTTGCAGTCTTGGCGTAGAAAAGAGGGGGAGACGTATTTGTCATACTTAACGATAAGAAAAGTATAATTACAATTTCTTTCCACCCCTAGCACGCGAGTAAAGAATCAATCTTTTCTTTCAAAAGAAAATTGGAAATGTACAGTTATAACTGGTAAAACTAGAAAATGAAGGAGTAATCAGTTACAGATATTCTCAGAATTGTTTTGTTGAAAGAGAGAGAGAGAGAGTAATTTATTACGGACAAGATCAATTCAGAATTGTCAGACTTGATTTTTAAGTAGAATTTGTTAATTTGTAAAATAGTAAACATTTCTAAACCTTTCTCATGATTGAAGAAAGTAGTAACTGAAATTGAATGTTCAGAGAGAGTAAGAAACCATGTATATAGTGACTAGTGTGTTTTGTGTTTTTTTTCCTTTCAGCATTTTATGATCAGTGTGTATTTAAATTATCTTCTGATTGGTTCGTGTAATTGTAATAACAGCAAAACTTTTATAGAATATATTTGAGTGTGTGAAAAGTGATTCTCCTTGTGTTTTTTAAGTAATTGCATCCAATCCACAACGTTCTGCACGACCCTGAACCCCGCCATTCTTCTTATAAATTTTTTTTGATTGCGTCCACCCAGAAAACCCCCATTCTGAGCTAGTCGGACGGGTGGGTCGCAATATATATATATATATATATATATATATATATATATATATAATCTGTGTGACAAACGGTCGAATAGCTTGCTCAAATCGAGCGCATCTTGTCAGTAAGTGGGAGCACGTTAGTAAGTGTTAACCTTTAACACACCTCGTGAACGTTATCCCCAAATACGGTATTTGATGTGATCTCTTGAACCCTACGAATAGGTATGTATCAGCGTGGAGCGTGTGAGTAGGTAAGTGGGTGAGTGCATGAGTGAATGAATGGGTGAGTGAATAAGCGGGTGAGCGGGTGAATGGATGAAAGGGTGACTGGGTGAGTGCGTGAGCGTGTGAGTGGGTTAAGTGGTTGAGTGGGCGAGCGAGTGAGTGGGTTAGGGAGTTAGTCGGTGGGTGGATGAGTCGGTGAATGGATGAACGAGTAAGTGGCTGAGTGGCTGAATAGGTGATGGAGTAAGCAGGTGAACGGTTGAGTGGCTGAGCGGGATTGGCTCAGTGGGTGAGCGGGTGAGTGGCTCAGTGGGTGAGCGGATGAGCGGGTGAGTGGCTGAGCGGGTGAGTGGCAGAGTGGGTGAGCGGGTGAGTGTGTGAGTGACTGAGCGGGTGAGCGGGTGAGTGGGTGAGTGGCTGATCGGGTGAGTGGCTCAGTGGGTGAGCGGGTGAGTGGGTGGGCGGGTGAGTGGGTGAGTGGGTGAGTGGGTGAGTGGCTGAGCGGGTGAGTGGCAGAGTGGGTGAGCGGGTGAGTGGGTGAGTAACTGAGCGGGTGAGTGGCTGAGTGGGTGAGCGGGTGAGCGGGTGAGGTGCGGTGCAGGGCTCACCCCGAAGAGGAAGCTGCGCGTGGTGGTGAAGAAGCGCAGCCCCGACGGCGCCAGCTCCTCCGCCAGCAGCGCCTGCAGCAGCTGCTCCACCTGCGCACCAGCCACCTCCTCGACTATCTCTCAAAGACATTCAATGCATCATGCGACAAACCGGCTTAGGTGGCTCACGGTATCAATTGATGTCATTGCAGGGCTTCTGTCCGGGAGCTCCTTGGATTCGAGTTCCACCGGTGGCAGTATTTTCAACACTAGCTAGATAGCTAGGTCGAATTCAGTCATTGACAGAAGGAGAATTCTTACGGTCGGCTGATCTGATCGGCAGTTTTCCGATCAACGAAGTGCACATACCGGAACAGTACCCTAAAAAATGGACCACGGACCGCGCACTATCTTTCCAACCTATTCCTTGTCCTAACCTCTCCACCTACACTAACATGTACTACACTACCACACATGCCGGAGACCGGTCGGGGGCTTAGACCTTGTCTTGGCTGGGGTGGTGCCACGCTGGTAGGAGATACCTGGTTGAGGAAAATCCCGCTAGTCGACAGGGAGGTCGGCACCGGATCTCGCCATCCAATAGGGGAAGACCTTAGCAGTTGACGCATCCAGAATTACTAATCAATCAATCATACGATACAATGCACGATACGGTGGATGGGCTAGATGGAGTGAGATGCATAGCCCAACGGACACAGAAGCCTGAGACAGAGAAATTCTGTCGAACAGTTCACAGGTGAAGAAACAGAATGAGATGGTGGTAAGGAGACGTAAGAGAACGAGGAAGTGAACCCACTGCAGAAAGATACTTAAAAACAGGAAATACATAATAGAAGGAAAAGGAAGGGAAGGAATATTTTGCCCAATCGAGGTGTGAAATAATAATTGAGAAAACATAACAGTATAGTTAAGAAGACACGAAACGATCACATACATTATATCTTTTAAATAAACCGCACATAGAAAAAAGGATCTATAACATATAACCTTAACGTAGTTGGAATTGATGTATTTTTATAAAAAAGGGAAATAGATTGAACTGATTTACCTGATTATATTCACCTGATTAAGTAAATTGCGTGTGCACTTATGTAATAAGTGTCCACGTTGCAACAGTAAATTGAATGCCCATTTGGTTCGTTTTCATTTACTGTCCGTTTGCAGCACCCATACATCCGTCGACTGCCATCGAGTATTTTTCTGAGTGCGACAAAAATCATCAATACTCTAACATAAAAATATTATGTGTTACTCCAAAACATTATTCTTTTAAAATTTGTTGAACAGTGATACAGAACCTTCTTTTATCAAGAAAAAGATATTTTCAAGCAATGTAAATATGTTTCAGGCAATATTTACGCTAACAAACACTAGAAAATTCTACGTCATTATTCAAAATCAGACTTTAAAATTAATCGATTGCTCCATATTTTGCCACTTTCGGTCAATATCGACCGAGTGCGGGTCTGATAAACTGTATTCATTGTCCTGTGCGTAATGTGAAGGTTATATATTCATATTTGGAGGCGTTAGCTTGCAGGCTCTGTTCTTGCAGTTTTGTTGAAGGTCTTTGCAAGTTTTCTAATCCTTTTTGTGAGTATACATTTGATGCAAGAAATGCTGTCTCATCAGCAAACGTGGCTATGTTCCGTAAATGCTAAGTCACCGGTCGGCATACTACACGAGTAAAGAAGACGCCTCCCTGGTAACGCTAGAGGTGTTAAGGTCAAAGCTGTTAGAAAATCCGGATATTTTACTTGGAAAAGCGTTTATTGTTGTGGTATTTAATCAGAACGAAATGCAGACACGGTTGCAGATTTTAATTTTGTATCAAAGTCATAGATGTCATTAAATGCCTTATTGAAGAGAGCTGTAGCAGAACAACGATAAAACGTAAATGCTAATATGAGGAAGTACTTTAATGAATACGATCGACAGAGTAAGTTAATTTGGATTTCGGGAGCTTCAACTACTATTTATCCCGTAAATGTGTCATATCCTAGGAGGTTCTCCCCCCTTCCCCTGAAACATGGCAACCTACACGTCGGCTAGCGTGGGTTTTCCTCTTCGAGGTATCTCTGGCAGCGGAGAAATGCACCATCAGGGATAAGCTCTTTGCTCCCCACATTTGTTGCAGAGCAGTGCATTTAAGTGTGTGGAAATAAGAGATGAGCAGAGGACAAGAAAAAAGAAGATAGCGCGCTCCGTGGACAGTTTGTTACCGTACCTCTCTGACAATCACCAGGTATTGTTCGAAAAAACCATACTTAAACTATCGATAAAGAACGGTCGTCCCCAGGATTCCGTTCCAGACAGTGGTGGAAGTCGATCCAGCTACGAAGTATCGAAAATCCGCCAGCCGGCACCCTAGGCCCTCCCAGTCAACTAGATAGGCTGGAGTACGAGAACGAGGAAGTGAACCCAATCCAGAAAAAAAACAGGAAATAAAAAATAAAAGCAAAAGGAAGTGGAGAAATATAACGCGCAATCCAGGCGTGAAATAATAATTGAGTAAAAAAAAACAGAGAAATTGAAAGATCACAAACATGGTGTCCCTTAAATAAAACGCACTGAGATATGAAGATCTACACACAACAACAATAGCACTGTTGAAATGGATGTTTGTATAAAAATGGGAAATATTAGATCGAACTTATAAGTGATTAAGTGCACTGCTAAATATTAGATCGAACTAATACGTGATTAAGTGAACTGCTAAATATTAGACCGAACTGATACGTGATTAAGTGAACTGCCAAAAATTAGATGGAACTGATACGCGCTAAATATTAGATCGATCTGCTACTTGATTAAGTGCTCTGCTAAACATTAGATCGAACTTATATGTGATTAAGTGAAATGCCAAATATTAGACCGAACTGATACGTGATTAAGTGAACTGCTAAATATTAGACAGAACTGAAACGTGATTAAGTGAACTGCCAAATATTAGATCTATCTGCTTCTTGATTAAGTGCACTGCTAAACATTAGACCGAACTGATACGTGATTAAGTGAAATGCCAAATATTAGACCGAACTGATACGTCATTAAGTGAACTGTTAAATATTAGATCGTACTTATCCGTGATTAAGAGAACTTCTAAACAATAGATGGAACTGACATGTGGTGAAGTGCACGGCTAAACATTAGACTGAACCGAAGTGGGAGAGGCGGGTGGAGCACCTCGGGTCCGTAGGCGGCGGAGGGGCAGGCGAAGAGCGCGCCGAGGGAGGCGGCGGCGCGCTCGGGTACCTCGGCCAGCACGGCGAGCAGCGCGAAGGCGCGCCCGCACGCCAGCCCCGCGCCCAGCGCCGCCGCCGCACCGCCGCCGCCGCCACCGCGCACCGCCGCGAACAGCGCCGCCGCGGCGCGCGCCAGCCCCGCCGCCACCGCCAGCGCCACCAGCGCCCCGCCCTACGCACGCAACGCACCCAACGACTACTGTCAGGGCTCGGATTCTCATGACCTAATTACTCTTTGAAAATGACTTAAAAATGACCTACAAATGACTTAAAGTAAGGGGGAAATGACCTAATTTTATAAAAAATACTCAAAAATTGTATGAAAATGTTTGTTTATTCATTGCACTATTAAATAACATTTATTTACAAAAAATATATTTAATATATAGTATTTATTTTAGGAGAAAATGTAATTTTTAGTTCCGGTCTTCCAACCCTCAATTTTGAATAGTCGAGGAAGTTATAAGTGTAATTTACAAAGTTCGAAAACCAGAGTCCACTACAGAAGTGAAGTTCGTCATGAAATGATACGATAAAAGCTTTATTTTAGTGTGTCATTATAAATTCATGAAACATTTAGTAACAAAAGACACGTAAAAGAAACAAAATTGGTGAAAATGACAAAAATGACGCTAAGATCCCAAAACTGACCTAAAACTTGAAGAATGGCAAAAAAGATAAACAAATTACCCAATAACTGTAGATTCCTGTAGTAACCTATATGTCGTGATAAATACAGTTTTACAAGTCAGCTACCTATAGAATGCACCAATGAAAAGATAGCATCTCATCAGAATCGGGGCCCTGGCTATTATACTTCAAATTAAACATAGCTGCACTTCAAGGTCACGAGCTTGAAGGAGAGAGGAACTTTGTCGGGGACTTAAATTTTTGGAATTAGAGAACCAACTAGATGACAATTCCTTCCCCCATCATTCCCGCTCGTGACCTTGAAATGCTACCATGTTTAAAAAGGAGTATAACACCGCACATAAAATTTGCCTCAAAGGAACTTAAACGTCGATTTATTTATATGACTTATATGGCGCTTGACGTAAGTCAGCTGTTGACAGTGTCATCCAATCGGGAGCTTGAACGTAACAACAGTGACGTCGCTATGGTGATCAAGCTCCTAATTGAATAACTTCGTAGCACATGATTTATGTCAAGTTATGCATAAATAAATCGAAGTTTATATCCCTTGTGGTCTGAGAGCTTAAGCACAGAATAGGCACTACACAGAAAGGAAAGCTACCTACAATCCGGTCGCCGATATGATACACATGGCCGCCATATTGAAAGTGTGAACAGCTGAACGACCCGGCATTTGTTGTGTGTTGCTCCGTTGGCACGGAGGTGAACGTGCCTTTCATTTCCTTTTTACCCACATTTGGTGTGTGTATAACTAGCCAAAAGCATATGTAAACCGAGGCGACATTTCCTTCGTATAGGTAAATTAATATTGCGGGTAGGCAAATATTAATAAAAAATAGAGATAAAAGGGTAAAGAATTATGAATACATAACTAGTAGTGCTACTGAATAACATTGTCTTTCTCGTAATAGTTTTCTATTTTCTTTCCTCTAGGCTAGTTTATCCGACTTGCCACATACTCTATCTAGCTGCCTTTCCCGTCCAAAGCTTTTTTTTTCTCAGTTCTTCGGTTTCCTAATAGTAGAACCGAAATATTACTTTAAGAATATTAAAGAGGAGTAAAACCTCTACTTAAATGACAATTTTCAATAAAAAAAGTTGTACGTTACTAAAAATGCGAAATTGTAGCAGGTTTTTGCAGAACATTTTTGAGTTTCCGGAAAATTTTATTTGAATTCATTTAAAGTACTTCAACTCACAAGTGCAGTAGTGTTAACAATTCGCTGGAAATGAGCATATCAAGTGAGACGTATTTCGGAAAAGTACAATAGTGGAATTAAAAAAATATGAACATTATGTCATAATAAAGAGTGCAATTAACACTACCCCTTGGAAAAGTTAGAAGAAAATTTGGAGTCGTTTTTGAGAAAATAGCGCGTGAGATTACTTTTGCGATCACACAGTACGATTTCAAGATGGCGTTCGCGCACTGCGGTGGCTCACTGAAAATCAAAGGAAATCGACCCTCACTTTCCTTTCGGTGTAGTACTACTCGCGCAATTTTTCTTGAACGATAGATTGAAGAAACGCGGGCGGAGTGAGGGTATTAGTTACAAAGTCGGCCACTAGAGTGTTTACAGTAATGGCAACTTCTGGAAAATCAAAGTCAAACCTGCCACGTGTGCGGCCAGGTCATCGCTCTGGGTAGGCAACAGCAGGGATAGTATATAGGAGTTTTAGGTGTTTCCCTTGAAAGTCCTGGACCTGCCCCAGACATTTCTTTAGGTCATGGTAATAAAGCTGAACAGAAGTTCTTGCAAGAAAGCAACTAGCCCTGACTTGCTTGTGTTTCGCGCCAACAAAGTTTTAATGCTTGGAATGTTGTCATCAGTGCTCGCTGCTAGCTTTTGCCTTCAACTGCAGTTCAACTGTTTATTGCTTAAGGGATGGGGAAGCAAGGTCATCGTTCAAGAAAAGTTGCGCGAGTAGTATCTATTCTGCGGCCTGAATGCCGCCCGGGTCAGCGGGAACGTGGGTACCTGCGGCTCGGCGAAGGTGTGCTGCGCGGCGTGTGCGGCTGCGGCGCGGGCGCGACGCAGGCGCGTCCAGCGGGCAGGCGAAGCACCCGGAGGCCCGGCCGCCGCCGCCGCCGCCAGCGCCGCGTTGACCCGCGCCAGCGCCGCCGCCGTCGCGCGCGCCCCCGCCACCAGCAGTGCGTCCAGCGCCGCCAGCGCCAGCGCCGCCGCCGGCCGCAGCGCCGCCGCCACCGCCAGCGCCAGCCAGCGCGGCGCCCCCGGCAGCGCCGCCCGCGCCACGCCCCCGGCCGCGTCCGCCCCGCCCGCCCCCGCGCTCACCGCCGCCCACAGGCCCACCTCCGCTGCGCACATATACACACATAACAGTGCCACGCCCCCGCGCTCACCGGCTCACCTCCGCTGCGCGCGCGCGCATACACACACACACGACAGTGCCACACCCCCGAGCACACCACCGCCCTTAGGCCCACCTCCGCTGCGTACGAACACACACACACACACCACAGTGCAACGCCCCCGCGCTCATTGAAACCCACAGGCCCATTTCCGCTGCGCCCCAACACACACACAACAGTGCCACACCTCCGCGCTCACCGCCGCCCACAGGCCCACCTCCGCTGCGCACATATACACACATAACAGTGCCACGCCCCCGCGCTCACCGCTACCCACATCCCACCTCCGCTGCACACATACACATGGGAAACAGTGCCACACCCCCGGGCACACCACCGCTCTTAGGTCCACCTCCGCTGCGTACGAACACACACACACACACACACACACACACACACCACAGTGCAACGCCCCCGCGCTCATTGAAACCCACAGGCCCACCTCCGCTGCGCGCGTACATACACACAGCAGTGCCACGCCCCCGCGCTCACCGCTACCCACATCCCACCTCCGCTGCACACATACACATGGAAAACAGTGCCACGCCCCCGGGCTCACCGCCGCCCCTAGACCCACATCCGCTGCGTACGAACACTCACAACAGTGCAACGCCCCCGCGCTCACCGCCGCCCACAGGCTCACCTCCGCTGCGCACATACACACACACAACAGTGCCACGTCCCCGCGCTCACCGCAGCCCACCGGCCCAACTTCGCTGCGCCCAAACACACACACACACACACACAACAGTGCCACGCCTCCGACCTCACTGAAGCCCACAGGCCCACCTCCGCTGCGCGCGTACATACACACAGCAGTGCCACGCCCCCGCGCTCACCGCTACCCACATCCCACCTCCGCTGCACACATACACATGGAAAACAGTGCCACACCCCCGGGCACACCACCGCTCTTAGGTCCACCTCCGCTGCGTACGAACACACACACACACACACACACCACAGTGCAACGCCCCCGCGCTCATTGAAACCCACAGGCCCACCTCCGCTGCGCGCGTACATACACACAGCAGTGCCACGCCCCCGCGCTCACCGCTACCCACATCCCACCTCCGCTGCACACATACACATGGAAAACAGTGCCACACCCCCGGGCACACCACCGCTCTTAGGTCCACTCCCTCCGCTGCGTACGAACACACACACACACACACACACATCAGTGCAACGCCCTGCGCTCATTGAAACCCACAGGTCCACCTCCCGCTGCGCGACATACACAGCAGTGCCACGCCCCTGCGCGCTCACCGCTACCCACATCCCACCTCCGCTGCACACATACATTACGGGAAACAGTGCCACGCCCCTGGCTCACCGCCGCCCCTTTGTGACCCACATCCGCTGCGTACGAACACTCACAACAGTGCAACGCCCCGCGCTCACCGCCGCCCACAGGCTCACCTCCGCTGCGCACATACACACACACAACAGTGCCACGTCCCCGCGCCTTCATCAGCAGCCCACCGGCTCCAACTTCGCTGCGCCCAAACACACACACACACACAACAGTGCCACGCCTCCGACCATGAAGCCCACAGGCCCACCCCGCTGCGCGTACATACACACAGCAGTGCCACGCCCCCGCGCCTACCGCTACCCACATCCCACCTCCGCTGCACATACACATGGAAAACAGTGCCACACCCCGGGCACACCACCGCTCTTAGGTCCACCTCCGCTGCGTACGAACACACACACACACACACACACACACACACACACACCACAGTGCAACGCTCCCGCGCTCATTGAAACCCACAGGCCCACCTCCGCTGCGCACATAATCACACATTACAGTGCCAAGCCCCCGCGCTCACCACCGCCCACAGACCCACCTCTGAAGCGCGCACAGACACACACACACATAACAGTGCCATGCCCCCGCGCTCACCACCGCCCACAGGCCCACCTCCAATGCGCACATACACACACATTACAGTGCTACGCCTCCGTGCTCACCGCCGCCCACATCCCACCTCCGCTGCGCGAGCACACACACACACACACACACACACACACACACAACAGTCACCACCACCCGCAGGCCCACCTCCGCTGCGCGCACAGACACACACATAACAGTGCCACGCCCCCGGGCTCACCGCTGCCCATAGGCCAACCCCGCTGCGCACAAATACACACATACACACACACACAACAGTGCCACGCCCCCGCGCTCACCGCCCCCCACCGGCCCAACTCCGCTACGCACAAACACACACATAACACTGCCACGCCTCCGCGCTCACTGCCGTCCACAGGTTTATCTCCGCTGCGCACAAACTCACATATAACAGTCCCACGCGTCAATTAAGAAAATGATGAAAATGATTTTTGGAAACAGTGGGTATCGAATGAGTTTCCTTAAATCAATCTAGCAAATTACGTTATTATTGCTTAGGGATAATCCTGTGAGCTCTTATGACGAACTTTCTGCTTTCGCTAGGATTTTTTTTTTGATGGGGGCTGTTTTTGCCAAACTTTCTAAACGATACTCTTTGGAACATCGACATCGCGACAATGACCTTCAGAACCCTCCATAGAGTTCTCGCAGACGAATGTGTGTTCTGGCTTTCGTTTTCCTCTTTTTATTTATAAATATTTAATGAATACTATAATGTTTATACATATTTAATTAATTAAAACTACGTTCTTTATTATATAATTTAATTACTTTTCTCAAGCAGAATGAAGCAGAAACAATATATTTTATTTTGGGGCTGAATAGTTTCAAGAATGTCAATTTAATATCCATCATTCCCATTCCCATGAATTACTACAATAAGGGGGTTGGACGCACCATTATACGATCATTATTCGATAATGATAAAACATCTAAAGAACTATTTACCCTAATATTTAACAAATAACAACGCCTTGCCTTCACATAACTTAAGTTCGACTAATTTGTTGGTCAAAAACAACTTTAACTATTCTGAACAACGATAAAGAACGTCATCAACAACCAAAATAAACGAACCATGACATAAACATTCGTAAGAAAAGATTCATACTTATACGATGAGGAAGTGTGTAGACGATCCTTAAACGAAAAACAGCGCATGAAGAATAAAAATAGAAGAGTGTGGATTCATCAAATTACACACAAAACAGAGAAAGATCCAACTTCTATTTACACGAGACGTTTTTCGAAGAGGAAGCGATTTATTCTCTGAGTAGAACTTACTCTACTCCGATTAATTTCCCATCAGAATGTATTAAAAAATTATTCATCTGTTAAGAGGTTCCCAACTTGAAAATTTAATTTAATGGAAAAATGTGTTCCAATCAGTTTTTACTGACGTAATGAACACCACAATAATATAATGTTATTGATAATTTGTGTTTAAATCAAATTTTGTTAATATGTTTTAATAAATTCTTAGTAATGTAGTAGTGAAATATGGATGAACTAAATTTTCGTTGATGTATCTAAGATCGCTAATTACCTTGAAGTTATAAAGCGACCTAAAACGAACAAATAAATATATGTATACAAAAAATTACCCCGAATAAATCGCACCCGACAGATGGAACTTGGTCTAAGTGGTGTGCCAGCTCCATCATATGATATACGCTCGCTGTAATTGCTGCCCATTTAAGCAAATGCATTTGTCTCCGTAATTCGCAGAAGACGCAACGCAGATGCCCCTAAAGAGCAAATGATATCAGTGAATCGCGTCGCATACTTCGCCTTTAAGTGCTGGATGATTCTCTGGTGATTCAGATTGCACTTGACTCTTACACACTTCAAAGTCTCTAATTTGGTAACGATACCCGAAAAGTGTGAATCGGGGAATGGACAAGAGGCGATTGCGGACGACGGAATAATGAAACCGGCAGACGATCTAGTGATCTAGACCATGCTCCTCGAAAACCTTTATGTTTCCTCTCTCTCAAACTGCCATTTGCTGTACTCTGCTCTTAGCAGCCCTTAGAATTCTTATAGCAAACTGGTATTGAATTCGCTATTCTCTCAATATGAGAATATGAGTCAATACCCGTGTATAGTGATTCATTTGGCATACGGTTGCGAAACAATCAACAGAATTTACGTATGAAATGACTAAGTAAACACGTGAAACAAACACCAACCTCGCCCACGTAAACACCGCACGTTGTTGACTATCTCTATGACTCAATATATTCGAGGAGCTCGAGACTGTATTATTTCTGGCTCTGAAAGCTGTGATAAGTTCATGGCTATTTTACGTTCTATTATCAAACCACAACGTCTACATGAAAACTTATTAAAAGCGTATTTTTTAACAGAATAATTCTAAACAAACGTGTTTCTTACCTTATCACGTATATGTTTTTGCTAGAATTCGTTGCAAGTTCCTAGTCATTGCTTACACGTCAACAGGCAAAGGTTTATCTAACATTTTTGAAGGTATACTTGTGCCGGTGGAGAAATAAGGGCACAATTATCCAATTCTCCTATCTTCGATATATAAAAATAATACAAAGTGAAGTGTGGAGAAAAATTAAGGAAAATCTCGAAGAGAATTTTTAAGAAAATACAAATAATATATATACGATGTGCCTTGACTGAATTTTCACTTTTAAAAGATTACTCGCATGTTCGCTGTGGAAGAATTTAGTATATTGAAGTAATGCTAGTTATGAAAAATTGAGTTTAGTTATCAGAGAAATCGGTCTTCGTATTTCTTCTGGAGTAGTACACGAAAAGGGGAAAAAGAAAGAAAATTCATAACAAAAGTTAAAGTGATGTGAATATAAAATAATGTCAAAAAATAAATTGTAAATGATGAAGTAAAAATGATATATTCTCGTAAATAAACAAATTATTTTTTTGAAGTTCAAGGGATATTGTTCAATGAATTATCTTCAAAAGAACTAGTGATTTTTCATATTTCCAATCTACGCTCTGTACCAATATTCTCTTTGTTTGACAGCTATAACTCGTTGACAGCAATAGATCCCGTTTGTTAATGCCTTTAACCGGTGCTCGTCATATGCAAGCACGCGCTTAACAGCAATGTGCATTTCGCTCTATTACCTTCAAGTGTACCCTCCGACTTGGAGACAAGGGGGAATTACGATATCGCAGAAGCAACAGCTACCGCTCGACTCTACGAAACCACGGACGGAATATTGACCTGTATATCAAACGTAAGCACAAAGAACATCAGCTCAAAATAAAACTAATATACTTGTACTTCTCCATTGCTGATTAGTCTTGTTTTTTAACACTTTCAGGATTGCTCTTCTGGGTAGTTCTTAATCCCAGCCGACTGGCAGATTTTTTTACTATTTTTTAATTTTTTTAAATAGATCGTTAATAGTAGTATACTGTTATTCTAATGTTATTTTAAGTAATATTTCCTCTTTACAATGACATATTTCCTCAATAGGCAGGGTGATTCTATATTTTTTTTAAATCTTCTTGAAAAGTATACGTTTTTCAAGGGAAACAATTTCAAACATTACGAAAGCTCTTATACAACCATAATTATTACACAGAAACATATATTATTCTTCCATTATTTTATTGGTATCAACAAAGAATATAAAAACATACATATTTTGGGACATAAGTATGTTTTGCCTGTACAATTTTCCAAATTTATTTTCGCGTCAGCCATCTTCCAACTGCAGCTCTCATCTGTTTCAGGCGCAAATATAAAATATAAACAAACATCTCGTGATCGGTGCTGCGACGTGGTGGATTTTTTCTAAATATTTGAAACACTACTTCCACACGATATAGAGCGGTCCCCCCCCCCCGTTTCCTTAGCACGAGCCTTGAAACATGAACACGAACAATGAAGCGTTCGGGATTAATTGGACCAGCATGCCGCGCTGGTCCGAGCAGCCCGGAAAGTATTAATATATTTGGACTGCGAGAATAAGAAAGAAATAGAGTCGACTCCGGTCATAGTGAACGTCCGGGTACTAACGCTTTTGATTCACTATATCCGATGATGTCAAAATTAAATATAATTTCTCCATAATTATTGATTTTATTAATATAGAGATACAGCAAAATACATTACAGAACGAACTGAAAATTTCAATGTCTTTATTTGTCCTTAAAAAACAATTATTTTCAATTGTTTGATTCGTACTTTTCCGTTAGGTATCTCTTATGTCCTTCTCCAGAGTTCTCGGGGGAGACTTCTGCGATTATGACTGAGGCGATCTATTATTTTCGAGGAGGGAATTAATTTCCAGGACACTGTATTTCCTACGTTGACTATAGCCGAGGTTCAGGTTCACTATAACTGAATCTTCTTGTACTGATTTTTAATGAAACTGAAGTGGAACCAGTGACTTAAGTTCACTGTATCCGAGGATTCACTATATCCGAGTTCACTATAAACTGAGTTGACTGTACGTTTTAATATTTGTACAGGTCCTAATAGAATTCGAAGTAGCTATCCCAACTCGACGAGCACGGTGTTGAGGGATCGTTTTTGAGGGTAAGTGACTTCATATTACCCAAGGAACTAGTAGGCTCAATGTCAAAATGCCGGTTCTGGAACATTATAGCTTCCCCACACACGACGTCCATAACCACACCCGTCAATTGTGGCCAGCCCACGCGTGTCTTGTCATCGACAGGTGGTAATATTTACAAACATTACATCATGAAAAGGAAGTTCCCATTACATTGACTAAGTCCCATTTAACCATTGTTACGAAATTACATCGTTGAGCATAACGATTATCCTTGTGTATTGCAAAGACATTTGCCTAGTGCATTGGAAAATACTGGAAAGACTGAGAAAAGGGCGTTGGAAACAGATTTGAAAAGCTGTGGGAATACCAATTACGTACGCACCTTCTAGGTCAACGATCCCATTTCGAAACATTTCCCTTCTTCATTCAATTTCCCTTGATTCATCGAGTAGATGTTGAGATGGTTCTTGTTTTGCTTCTGGATAAAAATGAAGCTTGAGTATGAGAACGTTTTGTTGACCTCTCTTTTCGCTCGTAGATAGGAGTAGGAGAGGAGAAGGTTATTTCTATGTCAGCAATAATATAAAAACAAATCTGTAGTTAGTGTGTCATTAAAAATAAGTTTTCCATTACCCGGGAGGTAAAAATATCTAGTGTTCAAGTGTTGCCAAGCACGCTAGTTGGTACCTTTGTTCTTAGTTCAGTTGGGTATAGTAAAAGAATGGGGTAGGGATTCTGAAGCTCAAGAATACGTGCACAGGTTATATCTTACTCGCAAACAGCATGTTTTACGATAAATAAATAAAATAAATAAATAAATAAATAAATAAATAAATAAATAAATAAATAAATAAATAAATAAATAAATAAATAAATAAATAAATAAATAAATAAATAAATAAATAAATAAATAAATAAATAAATAAATAAATAAATAAATAAATAAATAAATAAATAAATAAATAAATAAGTAAATAAATAAATAAATAAATAAATAAATAAATAAATAAATAAATAAATAAATAAATAAATAAATAAATAAATAAATAAATAAATAAATATCGGGGATACTAGCGCAGACTTGGTTATGAGGTGAGTGTGATGTGCATTTGTTCGCAGACATCACCCTCCACCAGTAGTTGTAATCATACTGCCAATCTAAGCGGAAGAAATACGAAACAGAATGGATATTCGCCCATACCCCATATTCGCATACGCTTTGTTCCCGCCACATTGTAATGCCAAATTAATTTCAAAGGTAAATTTTCTCGCTTCGCTCGTCCGGATCCAAGCTAAGGCGAGGCTCGGGCCTTCGGCTCTCGTGTTTACTATAAACATCTTTGAGTTTATCCACCGCATAATTACCAATTCACTTTTATAAGAAAGTACTTTAATGGTTAAGTTCACTACCCTGAATTATGTCACTGTGGTGACAGACAAACGAGCATCACACAGCACGTAACCCCGTCACCGCTGGTATACCCTAAATATCGTCCGAAACGGTGGCAGAAGTGGAGAAGGCTCACCGCCAGCGAGGGCCAGCAGGGCGAGGGTGACGAGCGCGGCGTGTTGCTGCGGGCTGGCGCGGGCGCGTGCGAGGGCGGGGCCGGGGGCGGGCGGCGCGACGGCCACCAGCTCGGCGTGCGCTTTGGCCCACGCGCCCAGCAGGGCCGCCCAATCCAGGCGCAGCAGCAGCAGTAGCCCGGCGCCGGCCGCCGCGCCGTGCACCACCGCCGCGTCCGCCGCCGCCACCGCAGCCGCCGCCGCCGCCGCCGCCGTCGGCGCCTCGCTCTCGGAGGAGGCCGTGGCTTCCGGCACCAGCGCCTCCGCCGGCGACTCCGGCCCAGCCACGGCGCCCGGGGCGGGGGCCACCAGTTGGACGCCCGACCTCGCGGTCTCGTCATTGCTAGCGAGAGGGTCTTCGTTTGAATTCATAGCCGTGTAGTCGACCTGGTCCGGCTCCTTTTCGTACGTTCCTTCTCCTTCCTTTAATTTCTCTTCACCAGGCCTTTCGGAGTCGTTTTCTAATCTAAAAATGTTGGCATTTCGTTTAACATACGTACTTTTCATTTTCGTTCCCGTTTTCTTTTTTTCTGTATCTTCCTTTGCAATGCTCATGCTAATAGCTTCGTTTTCTCTTCTCGTTGCAATTGTGTAAGATGCATTTTCTCTTGCCTGAAATGAATGAGTAGAATCTAAATTTCTCGAGGGCATGGTATTCTGTTGGCCAGTTAATAGCTGCATATGAGACTTATCTGTTTCTAAGACATTCCTCCGCTGAGCTGATGACGATGACTGACTGAACTTGTCTCTTTCTCTATGAACCCATATTTCGGACACCATAGTCAAGAAGTCACTAGTAGACACTGAATTTCTGTGTTCACTGGTATTAGTATTGTTTTCCGTTTTCCTGTACCGTGTATTATGGGTAATTTTGTGAAGTGATTTTTGGTCCACAAACGATTGGTTTTTGTCTTCCTCTAATTCGAAAACAGGAAATGTACGAGATTTCTCAGAAGTTTGGACTTCCCCGTACAATACAGAACCGTCGATATCCAATAAATTGTCATGGGTTTGTAATCCTGTTGTTTTCTGACTTTTATCCTGCAATCAAGAAATTTAATAATCAATAACGCGTAACTTCATCAAATAGATTAACACATTGAATGGATCTTAGCTGAGCATCATACATGTACCTATTCAATTTATTTCATAAATTGCTAAATTCATATTCTTTACTGTGACACTAGGTAATAAGTCCACTCTAAAAAGTGCATTCTATGGAGAATTGAAACAAAACTCAACATGCAATCATTAAAGTATTGCGCAAATAAACCAGCGTTGCACGCTTATTTACTTATCACAACCATACTCTGGAATGCTGAGAATATATATATATATATATATATATATATATATATATATATATATATTGTGACATACCAGACTGTCACACAATATTTTGATGGGAACTGGGGACAAAAATTTATTAAATTCATCGTAAAAAGTTTAAATGTCAAGCAGAGCGTTCCTTAGCCAGGGAAGCGGAAATAAATAAATATAGGGCGGCAAGTAACGGACAGAAGATTGTGATATAAGGGCATGTAGGATTGGTGGTAAACTGGTAGTGGGGTATGACGTAGAAGGAAACTCGTGATTGTTTTGTAAAACAAGAGACAAGAATGTATGAAAGTTATCGAGGGATGAACTTTGTAATATTGGAGAGATGAGCTTTAGACCGTGTACCGTACACAAGGTACTGCAGAGGTTATTGTAAATGATAGATGCGGGACTTGGTGGAATTTTGCGGGAAATAATTGAGCAGTGAGGACTTATAAATATTTTGTGGGCGTAATTCTATTTGGGACTTTTGAATAATTCTGGCACCGGGAGTGCGCAAATCGGACTTGAAGAAAATGCGAACGTGAGAGCAGGGAAGAGAGGCTCGAGACATATCTTGTAGTAGAGGGGATGAACTTTATATTTTATCGCGTTAAAAGTTGGAGAAATTAATTAGAAGAAATAGACTTTCGTACATCGTGGATTAAGTAAAACGTGTCAGTCTTGGAGTTAGTGCCCATCCGTGGCAAAGAATAGGGAAGTAGGTGAAACAATTAATAAGTTGAGGAGGACATCGACCCGGCAGCAGAGAGTTGAGGAGAACAAGATACGAGAGAGAAGATTGGTCGGAGCGGTGGATTCTTCGAGGTGTCTGGCCTCATCGTCCAAGAGCGCATGGATATCTAAAATAGTAAGAATAATAGCGCTATAGACAATTCTTACGACCGGTCATGACCAAGGTGACATTTCATGTTAAAAATAATTAATCGATAAATAAACTTATAACGTTCTCATTCTCAAAAAGAAAAGTTGATTATCATTTCTTTAGCATCTTGTGCAATCCACAGTTTCATAATTTCTTTCCAGAAACAAATTTCAGATTGCTCGCTTCTTCCGTGTGGAGAGCGGATCGAATGATCGTTTGCTAGGAAGAAAGTAAGTACCGGCGACGATCATTTTCGTTAGAACCCAACCGGCAGAGCTAGTAGGATAATTATTTCCCTTTAGATGTGTTTGCGGGAAATTTAAAATCGTAATCTTTTCCTGGCGCCCAAAAATGATATAAATTCGGAAACCGGTTGCAGAAATAATTTGATAGGAACAGAGAGCGTTTCAATATATATATATATATATATATATATATATATATATATATATCTCCATAGAATGCACTTTTTAGAGTGGACTTATTACCTAGTAAAGAATATAAAAAACATGCCAAAAGGTCTTTGGAATGGCTGACTTAATTTTTAAAAATGTAACATGAAACGCGTTCAAGTAACAAACCCGTTCAATTTTCGAAATGGAGAAATTGTTTTCTCGTTCTTTAACTTTTCATAAAGTAATTAAGATGTGAATCGGCAAAAGAATGAGATTTATTTTCCCACGCTCTTAAGACAATTTGAAGCAAATTTTATGTATTAAAATACATGGATATTTGAAATGACTGAGCGACAATAAGTACTCAAAAGATGGTTAAAAAAACTACTTTCTATGCAAAAATTTTCATTGTAGAAGCATTGAAATAAGTGTGTGTATATTTTATATATATATATATATATATATATATATATATATATATATATATATATATATATAAAGAATATACAATATATCCATATACAAGTAATATGGAAGTAATTATATTAACGCTCAAAACGAGTATAGTGACCAAAGTGACCAAAATGACCAAAACTAAAATGACTAAAATGACCAAATTGATTTAATAAAACTCTTAATTAACTGTGTCTAATCTCTTTAGTGCAAAAGAAACATTAGCAATGGTTCATACCCTCACCTGCGCATCGTTTGCCTCGTGCCGTGTCCTCCCGCCTTGGGAGGGCACGGGGGCGGGCGCGGCGCCGGAGAGCGCGTGGGCGGCGGCGGCGAGCGCCACGGCCGCCTGCAGCAGCGCCAGCAGCAGCGCCGCGCCGCGGCCCCAGCGCGAGGTCGCGCCCGGCGCCAGCCCCACGGGCGCCGCGACGCGCCGCCACGCCAGCAGCCAGCGCGCGCCCTCCTCGCCCTCCTCGCCCCGCTGCGAACGCAGCAGGCGCAGCTCCCGCATCGAGCTGCGGGCACACCCACACCCGCCACAGCACTCGGCCTGTTACGATGGGAATACATTTAGGGTCGTATTTATGAAGCGCTGCCAACAGAGCTCTCAGAGGCCTGCCATCTGCGGGCTTGCTGGGAGGTCAAGGGGCGACTGCAGTTGGCTGGGGGCCGTTCATAAATCGCAAAACCAAACACTGGCAGCCTGCTAGGCATGGCAGACCTCTGGCAGAGGTTTATAAACGCGGCCCTTAATGTCTTTGGACACACGTACAAACGGGTGGGCGAAGAGTTGCCACGAGGGTAGCGCGAGGGCCGATCTCCTTGGGACGGAATTGAAGTAATTTAAAATCGATTGATTGTTAGTGATTCCGGGCGCGTCAACTACTGAGGTTGTTAGTCCCGTAAGTGTAGTGCATGTTTTCCATCTGGCAATGGCTGTGATATTCCCCCATTCGCCGCCGACCTACCCTCAACTAGCGGGGTTTTCCCCAACCAGATTTTCCCACCAGCGGGGCACCGCCCCAGCCGGGACAAGTCCTAAGGCCCTGACCGGTCTCCCGATATGTGGTAGTGTGTGTGTGTCAGGGGTGAGGATAGGACAAGGAAGAGGAAGGAAAGATAGCGCGAGGTCTGTGGCCCGTTTGTTAGGGTATTGTTCCGGCATTCGCCTGATGTTGATCGGAGAAACCACGAAAAACTGCCGATCAAAGCAGCCGGCCGCTACAATTCTCCTCCAGACAGCGACTGAAGGCGACCTACTTCACAAGCCAGTGTCAAAAATCCTGCTGCCGTCGGGACTCGAACCTAAGACTTCCCGGTGAAACTGCAGTGACATGAGTTGATGCACTGAGTCGCCGCTCCCGATACCACCAAAGAAAAATATTTGCAATGTTGTAGTAATAAATTTAATATATTTTGAGTGGTGGTCCACAATGTGGTTGGTTTCGACCCCTTGGTGCTCGATGACATTTTGAAGGTGATCTATGAAGATTAAGAGGTCCACTGGAGATCAATAGAAGAATAGAACTAGTAGTGCTAAAACAGCACGTACTTCCTCGCCAGTATTTTCACGCAAAATTATGCGAATAGTACTCAAATTTTCAAAAATTGTACATGACCTTATTTCAAAATCTATCTTCAAGGAACAGATTTCATTAATGTAAACTACCATTCTCTTAATTCTCCTTCGCAATTCCTCCTATTCAGCAACAAAATTTAATCGAAAACGATGAAGCCATTTTTTTAAAACGGATCTTCATATAAAGTAGCCGCAAAATTGAAATATCGGTTTCAAATTCAAGGGGTCTCGACATCAGGCAGGTCGATTGAGGAATATCAATTTTGAAGAAAATCGGCCGAACGGTTTAACCGCTAGCGTTTTTCACAGACGGACGGAAGGAGACAGACGTTTGGCCGTCATTCGATTTTTGGCATCAAAGACCCACAAAAATCGGTGGCACCACGTGAAAGATTTTTTTTCTAAATTTAGCAACTGGATTTATTCACTTTTTTGTTACCAGGGCCCAGTAAAAAGAGTTTTTCTTCCGAAAATTCCCCGTTTCTTTCGCGCAGCATTACATAATTGTCTCTCAATTCCATAGCAAGAAAGTAAAAATTCCGTGTGTTATTATTAGCAATGTTCTAATAATAAATTTAATGTGCTTAGAATGGTGGTCCATAATGGGGTTGTTTTCGCCCACTTGGGGCTCGATGACATTTTGATGGGGACCAAGAAAAATTAAGAAGTCGAATGGAGACAATAGAAGAATGAAAACCGCCAACTGTTCAGTATAATCAGGATTAGGGAACGGATTTCCATGTAATTACATGTTTTTAGACGAACAAGATACCAGCATTCAATTATATTTTTTAGAGTTTGCAAGACACTCAGAATGAATTAGAAACAAAAGTTTATTTTACATATTTTTACATATTTTGGTTTAATTACATATATTTACATATTTTACCAATTACGACATATTTTGCTATGTTTAATATATTTAGAGGACGAAACAGATCGTTTCAGATGCGCGTTTGAAATATATGTTGCGGGATTATCTTTCTTATAAATCAAATGTAATGCTGCTACAGTTCTATTACCACCATATCTTCGCCATGAATTGTGAAACATACCTCTCCCTCCTGATTACTGCTTACTCGGAGTAAAGGATGGTGAAGAAAAGTAATTTTAACTACGTTCTTGCTTAGGTTTCAAACAGCACATTCGTTACTCGATCGGAAACTAACGAATATTTTTACAGTAAATTGTCTTATGGCGTTGTTGGATTTGGAGGGATGGGTGCCTACTCTTGAACCCCCTCTACTGGGATTCATCACTCACTAAACGGTCCTACCATTCACTTGTACACCGGCTCCTCGTAAATATTGTAATATATACTATACATGTATTTTATATTTCGAATACAATTCTTATATGTGGTGAAGTCTACTGTACATTTACTTCAATAGAAATAGAACCTACTTTCAGCCACTCCGAATCCTTGTTAAGGACTAATCGGTGACGTTTTATGGTCGGAGAATGGTTGTAGAAAACAATTTTAAACACAATAATGAATTTTTATTTTACATATTTTCTTTTTTTACATGTTTTGGAAAAAATAAGCACATATGTACTCACACACACACTCACACACACACACACACACACACACACACATATATATATATATATATATATATATATATATATATATATATATATATATATATGTGTGTGTGTGTGTGTGTGTGTGTGTGTGTGTGTGTGTGTACATATTTTGTATTTTTTATTACAATAAAATCCGTTCCCTAATCATGATCATTATCCAATAATTACAAAAATATATAAGTTGAAAATTGTTGTAATATAAGCTATAAAGCATCAAATACTACATTGCAAATTCGCTCCTCTTCTGTCTTATACTTCTTTCATCCTTAGAATGTTTAGAAAACACAAGAAATTATAACTACATTAGTAGTATTCACGAAGTTACTGTATCACGTAAGAAAATATCCGCAATTCGCACTGTGGAAATGTGGTCAATTCTTGCAAAACGCTCAACATAGACTGTACTATTTTGTAATCTCAGCTTTTCTATCTGAGAAGCAGAAGTGACTCCGATTATTGGAAATGGAAATATTCACGAAAATATTGCTACGCGGAATAGCTGTTATCTTTTAGTAATTTATATGCAGACTTTTTGTGTTATGATTATGTTTACTATAGATTATAGAGGGAAATGTAAGGGATCGGTAAAGCAAATAGTTCTCTTAAAATTATACGATTCAAAAAAACTTTCGAAATCCTACTTTATAGAATCAATTTCAATTAAAGGACACAATTACGGATAAAACCAATTTACTTTTTGAAACATGCACATTAAATCCATGGTAGACGAAAAGAAGTAGAAATGGACGCACGTTAAATAACAGTTATGAAACCATTAATTTGTTTAACCTAAAATTAAATTGCAACACCAACGTTTCGACCCATTGTTTGGGGCCTTATTCAGGTGCAGAAATATGTAATTCTTCATTTCAAGTACAGGAGCAGCGCATCTAGTGGAAAACATTCACATAGAGGTCTAATTTCTCTGTAATATTTAAGTGAAATAAGTAAAAGGTAAAAGTTAGGTAAAAGCAAAATATCAAATAAAATCCAGATGCTTACTTTAAAGTGAGGGTCTGATGTATTATTCTTTGATTTGATTATTCTTTGGGAGAGCGAGAGAGGGTGAGACAGAAATGGAGAGAGAGAGAGAGAGAGAGAGAGGGAGAGAGAGAGAGGGAGAGGGAGAGAGAGAGAGTACCAATTAAAATGAATGACTAAAATCAGGTGTTTACATCCAACTTCCAGGAAGGATCGACAAAAAAGTTTACAAACGAATATCTCTTAAGACAGATTCATAAATTTTATCGAAGGTTAACAAAAATTCCTAAGTGTTTTTAATTCATAAAGATATGTTTTTCAGCCAAGAAATTCCTTTTCAGAAAAATAACAGATAGACTGTTCCCAAATAACAGACTTGGAAAAACCTGGTTTCAATGGATATTTTGAAAGGTCTACAACAATATACATAATAAACAATGTGTTAAAGTTCCGAAATTCTAGCAGTTTTATGTTTGAAGAAAAACTGCAGGTGCATTTGCCATGACATACTTTACCGTGAGAGCAGTGAATGACAGACCGGCGATCACCTATTCCACATCGCGTTAAGAAAAAGCAAATATACAGGGTGACTGAGTGGCATAGCCATATGCCTACTCATTTCCAAACTCAGAGGTGTGCCAATTTTGATGAGATTAATTTTGCATCATTAAAACGCTTTATTCTACGTTTTCTCGGAACCAAAGTTTGCTGTTTCAATAAACAACTCTATTTACGTCTGGATATTTCAAAACTCAAAAATAAATTAGTTCATTATACAAGTAGATGTTTATGAAGAGCTTTGTTTACGACGAAAACGTTTAGATTTCAAGCACTAGCGCAAAAGCCAGAATTATCTCGAGTAAATAAAACTCAGTTTCATTCCCCCGACATATTCATTTTTTAAATCATATTTTTAAATGTATGATTTCATTTGAAAAACACATAGACAATTTTACCACATTGGCTAGAAGCTATGACTATTGATAAATGCCGTGCCTACTACAATTACAGGCGTGTAAAAAACAGTGATGTTGGCGAGTAATGAGAAGGGAAAAGGGGGGACGGGAAGTGAATTAAAGTCTACCCGACATAACTACCCATGCTCACTTTCCGTCCTGTTACCCGTCATCGTTGCCCGTCCTCACTACCTGACCTCACTGACGGTCCTCACTGTCTGCCCTCCCTTTCCGTCAACCCAAATTGTCTAGCTACTCTGGCTTTAGTGAGAGAGGTAATGCAAGAATAGAGGCATACTCAGGTACTCTGTGCTGTTACTTAAATCCCTCCGGAATTTAATATTATTTTGCTCCTGGCGACAATACAGTCGTACCTTAAAGGAGGAAAAAGTCATGCTTTAGTCACATCTAGTCTATATATATAAAAGAAAGTCGTGTTAGTTACACTATTTATAACTCAAGAACGGCTGTACCAATTTGGCTGAAAATTGGTGAGCAGGAAGCTTAGAGCCAGGAGACGGACATAGGATACGGTTTATCCCGTTCGACAGCGTTCCTATGTGAGAACGCACGTTTACGCACGTTTTCGCACGTTTTCGCGTGATTTCGCATGTTAGCGGTCATTGTTGCCTGTTGACTGCGTCACGAATGAAGATGAAGCCACCAACTATCCAATTGAATTTTTAAACTCCTTGGATGTGCCTGGCTTACCACCGCACAATTTACGCCTAAAAGTTGGCTCCGTAGTAATCATGCTTCGAAACATAAACCAACCAAAACTGTGCAACGGTACGCGTTTGGTGGTTAGAAAATTGATGAACAATGTAATTTACGCGACGATACTCAAAGAAAACTTTGAAGGTGAGGAAGTTCTCATTCCGAGGATTCCGATGATCCCAACCGATATGACGTTTCAATTTAAAAGACTTCAATTTCCGATTGCATTTCCGTCTTGCATTCGCCATGACCATCAACAAATCACAAGGCCAATCCTTGAAAGTTTGTGGTTTGAATCTAGAATATCCATGTTTTCCCATGGTCAATTATATGTGGCATGTTCACGGGTCGGAAGATCATCTGCGTTGTTTGTTTTTGCGCCTGATAATAAAACAAGAAATGTCGTGTATCACAAGGTACTTAACTGAAGAGTGCAACCTATGCATCAAAATACAGGAACAATAATGAGTGATTAATCTACTTAATTTTTTTATTTTTTATTTATTTTCTAATAAACAATTTAACTTAAATTCCAAAATCTGCTTATTTATTGCCTTTAACTGCCAGTCCCTATGATTACAGCTTTGTATTTCTCTCTTAAACAAAAATCAATTCCAAGAAAACGCTCTGCTGCGTAATAGATTTTTAAATTATCTATTTAATATCAGAGCGTTTTTTTTTCTTCTTTATTTGAGAGAAAAACACAAATCTGCAATTGCTTTATTATCACGAGTGCAACAAGGATAGTACAGTTTCTCACAGTGAGTGCGACGCGAGAAAAAGATGGGACCGGCTGTTAAGGCGGAACAGAGTTCGCCGGGTCAGCTAGTCTATATATATAAAAGAAAGTCGTGTTAGTTACACTATTTATAACTCAAGAACGGCTGTACCGATTTGGCTGAAAATTGGTGAGCAGGAAGCTTAGAGCCAGGAGATGGACATAGGATACTGTTTATCCAGTTCGACAGCGTTCCTGTGTGAGAACGCACGTTTTCGCACGTTTTCGCGTGATTTCGCATGTTAGCGGTCATTGTTGCCCGTTATAACCCATTGTTGTAACGCCGCACTGATAACAGAAGGCGATAATGATAGCCGCCTTTCGTTCGCCGTTATATCTGTATATAGTCGTGTTAGTTACACTATTTATAACTCAAGAACGGCTGTACCGATTTGGTGAGCACGAAGCTTAGAGCCAGGAGACGAACATAGGATACTGTTTATCCCGTTCTATAGCGTTCCTGTGTGAGAACGCACGTTTTTGCACGTACGCAGTGCAACAAGGATAGTGCAGTTTCTCACAGTGAGTGCGACGCGAGAAAAAGATGGGACCGGCTGTTAAGGCGGAACAGAGTTCGCCGGGTCAGCTAGTATATATATAAAAGAAAGTCGTGTTAGTTACACTATTTATAACTCAAGAACCGCTGTACCGATTTGACTGAAAATTGGTGAGCAGGAAGCTTAGAGCCAGGAGACGGACATAGGATACTGTTTATCCCGTTCGACAGCGTTCCTGTGTGAGAACGTACGTTTTTGCACGTTTTCGCACGTTTTCGCGTGATTTCGCGAGTTTTCGCACCTTTTCGAGGGTTTTCGCACGTTTTCATGCGTTTTCGCACGTTTTCACGCGTTTTCGTATGTTTTCGCGCATTTTCGCCAACGTTTTCTGTGCAGAAGCGTTCTGCAGCGGAGAACAAGCAAGCAATCAAGCAAAGATACAAATGAAGCTAATAAAAGCGTGTTAAAAAGTGAAGTATAATTAGATAGATTTTTTAATTATCTATGTAATATCAGAGCGTTTTTTTGAAATTCTTCTTTGTTTGAGAGAAAAACACAAATCTGCAATTGCTTTATTATCACGAGTGCAACAAGGATAGTACAGTTTCTCACAGTGAGTGCGACGCAAGAAAAAGATGGGACCGGCTGTTAAGGCGGAACAGAGTTCGCCGGGTCAGCTAGTTTAAAAATAAAAATCAACTCGTATATCCTCTCACATCATCAACTACTATATTTGTAAAATATCGAGAATATGCAACTTTTGCTCATTTTAAAATGAATTGAAGGATAGACAGTTAAGTGTGGGTTCAACAAGCATGTTTGGAGCTTAAGTTTCGAAATTGAAAGAATGCGTGCAACTTCCCCTGGTTTAAAACCTAATTGAGCAATATTAGAGACACTGGAAGATTTTATTACCACATTTGGTCAATAATACTGGAGGCGTCAAAGCAGTGTGCAGCAGTGCATTTAATAACTGCGTAAATATGCCTTTTGTCCCAGAATGTTTATATTATCTTTCTTAATCTTGGTATAAGATGTTCTATAAAAATTATTCATTCTTATACCAGTTTATTGAATAAGAGACTTAGCTAAAGAAGTGTAAAACTTATGTTGTACTTTTGTTGTATTTATCCTTCACAAAACTTTTTTTTTTCAAAGAAGAAAAATTGTCGATACTATTACATAAGTAATTGCAACCCTCTACCTAATTCTCTACTCCTAAAATTGTAAGTTGTGAGGTTTTAGCAAAGAAAAGTGATGTGCGCTATAATTCTAAAAGTTAGATCTACTATCGTCAAAAGCACCTTTCAGGAGCCTCATGTTGCACTTCGCCTGTTTACAAGGATGTTCTGACAATTGGTGCAACGCATTGTGTAAGGACGTGTTAGTGAATAACAAGTTAAATAGGTCTCACGTGCATGCAAATTGGAATATTTGTTCTATTTGTAAAGCAGTGTGAAACACCTTCGGAACGTCGGTAGGCTTCATTCATGCAAGGCAGAGGTCAATAACATTCTTTCAAAGAGACGAAGATGCGCATAATTGTAAGTTATAATTATGTAATAAATTG
The DNA here is from genome assembly GCA_011170035.1 of Teleogryllus occipitalis. NCBI lineage: Eukaryota > Metazoa > Arthropoda > Insecta > Orthoptera > Gryllidae > Teleogryllus > Teleogryllus occipitalis. The sequence goes on from BLKR01003928.1 coordinate 117,441, forward strand.
ATTTATCACTTTACATTCGAATAGAATGACAGTTACACAAACCACTGGGACAAAAACTCATTTTAAAGTGTAGAAAATAATTGCGTGATATTTTAAAGATTCATATTTTTATTTATATTATTTCATTACTTCTTAACATAGTTTCATAAACCTTCTTATATTTAGGGAACTGATTCGAAAATTAATTTCGAGATTTATTTCCTGGAAACGTAACCCTGTCAGTACAATGAAATAAGCAAAATAAAAGTGTACACAGAGCTTCACCTCAAAGCAAGAAACGCTAAAATCTACGAATGAATGTTTGAATGAATAATGAACGTTTTCTGTACTATAGACTAGTGTTTAGCTATTAATTATGATTATTACTTGGAGTACTTGTATTTAATATGTGTCATCTAATGCAGAAGCATAAATCTTCAACACAGTCGGCAATTACATTTTCAACGATGATTATAGCCGTGGTAAAAGGAAGACTGTACCAGAGATAAAAACGATGCGAAACTTTGCGATAAAAACATGAGAATTTGGAACTTTCCCAGCAGAATTGTTTTCCCAGAACTATAAGGAAAATTTTCTATGTGTCATGAATTTTGAAGATAGTACTTTATCAGATATACGAATGTTAACGGGAGAGTTGCACTTGCCTATATATAAAAGTTCATAATTTTGGCGTATTGCATTGAAAGTTCGGGGGATGCAACTTTAACTAAAAGTATTGTGTTAATCCAATATTGGAGTACGAGTAGAATTTTTTTGATACGATAAGAACTAAACGGAGAAAATTAGTCAAGGAGAAATGTTAGATTTCTTCTATTTGAAGATCTAGCCGGAATACAAAAAATTACAAAATTACACAAATTTGAGAACAGAAAATGTTAAGAGTTTATACTTTCGTTCATTTTCGTTTGGTTTCTTTTAAATGTAAGTAATAAAACACGAAAGGGGGCCACTTTCTTCGAGCATTCAAACATAGAGTCGAAATATTGCTCTCGTTTGTGCACTCGTAGGTTCTCAAAAATCAATAATTTTGACAAGAATTGTAAAACATTAATTATCACATAAATTCATCTTATTAAAATCTCTCATTATCTCTGATCATCACTGGTCAATTCAAGTCAAAAAGATTATCGCACGTTCTTTCAGTTTGAATTGCTTCCGTTCTCAAACAAATTGCAAAGTCGATCTGCAATTTTTAAGCACTTTAAAAGTAGAAAGTGGAGAGAAATAGAAGGATTTACGTTATGTAAAAATAAAAATTGATCAGAAAACTATGTGGTGTTTATTTATTCAACTTCTCATTCCATTTACAAGTTGCCATTTTAATTTCATCCTGAAGTAAACGATGAAAAAAATACCTTACATACCTATAATAAGTTACGCTAAACCAAATAACCTGCCGAGTGGATATAAAATTTTAACCACAAATTATGCAATATGAGCTATTTCTATAATATAAAATTAAGATCGACTATACAACCATAAACGGCAAGTATTATTTGAACAAGGATATTTTTTCAAAAAAAAATATTTTATTACATTTGTAAACATTCTTCCTTGTAGAGATAAAGTGCAGCAGTAAGCCAATGTGTTCGATATTTTTAAAAAAAACATCGCACTCACCAACGTATTCAACATACGATACAAGTGCCAGCAATTAGGAACCCCATGTAAAGCCCCGTATTAAAGTTGGCACGACCAACTGAAGCTGCTGGCACCACGATTCCTACTCGTTCCCAGGCCCTACGCCGTCGACTCATTCCGCCCTCACCCCACTCACCGCCTGCTGGGACACTCATTACCCCTTCCTCGCCATGCGCGTACAGAATCAATGCGCGCGCGACACGAGTGTTGCTTGTCGCCGCCGGAAGTCGCACTCAATTAACGCCGTCTGCGCAGCAATTGTTTTATAATGAAGCGCCGTTGCCGCCGTCGTCGCCGCCGCGCTGTTGTTCCTGCTGTTACGTCACAGAGAGCCTCAAGTACCAAAGACGCCCGCGACATCTAGGCGACGCTCCGGTGCCAGGGACCTCAGTCTCACAGAATACTTCTCAGAAACTTCTACTTCTCAGAAACTTCTACTTCTCAGAAACACTGCGCAAGGATTTTTTTTTCGCGAGGTATGATTACAAGACGGTCTGCTCTTCGATTTACTTTGAGTTCGCCTTTGTTAAAGATGACTTGCAAGGTTGACTTGCTCCTTCTGTCCTTTCCGACTTTTCAGACGATATCAGTAACTCTGTTTGTCCAGAGGCTTCAGATTTGGCCTTCCGGATTCTACGTCGATAATTATCAGCGTGTCGCATCTTTATGAAAACTGGGTTATTGTTTGCATTGTCTTGCCGAAATCCCAAACACCTTCTTCACGCCCAACAGATTTTAGATGTGTTTAATGTTACTGTGATCGTTAGTGAATGTATGAAGTGAATAGTACCGCCAATTGACATTCCCATTTTTATTGTTAGTGAAAGTAGTATCTTCTAAATGTAGATAATTGGTTACATACATGAAATAAATATCACTTTGAAGGTCGCTTGAGTTCGCCTCATTGTCGAATTGAAAGTATGTGTATTTATATAAACCGTAACCAATCTCAATGGCAAAACATCACGAATGCGTGCTCATGCAGAGATATAAAAGATCATTAAAATATGGGTGCGGATACGCTTTATTACAGAATTATCCTTTTCTGTGGATTACTGTAAAGTGCCCAGTTGAACTCCTGTTTATCTGTATAACTGAACGGACAGTTCGGTTTGAAAATGGGACGCTTGTATCCGGAACGGTATTCAAACCACAGATTAGCGGACCAAAAGACATTTTAAAGAATCAACAACCGCCTATGCAATTTTACACGCCCACTAACATCAGGAGGCAGAAAACTTTGGTATACTCGACAGTTGTGAATGGTTAACTCACACATACTGCGCTTGCATTGTGGCAACCTGACTGACAGTGAGCACCACACAAGCATTTTTTAATGCGTTCGGCATTCAATGCGAGGACGAGCACAGATCTACACTCAGACAAGTGGAGGTCACGTGGAACATGAAACGTAAGCAGAGTTCTCCATCTAGAAAGTGCGAAAACTCTGTAAATCAGCATTTCCACCCCGGGATGAACTTTTCTCTAAAAAGGAAAAGAAGAAGAGGAAATACGACCTTAAGTCCTACTGAAGAACAGAGTGAATTTTTGATAGATAAGAGAGGGGCATAAATGAGGGATGGCAACGCATCTCGAACGGCGGGAGAGAGAGAGAGAGAGGCAGGCAAACAGACAGACAGAGACAGAGGGAGAGAGAGAAAGAGAGATCTTGATTTACATTGCTTCCACCACATCGCCATTTCTCTAACAAAACTTACAGAATTGCACCGAGGAGCTTTCAATAATGTCAAGACTTGACATCCATTAAGAATCTGCGTCAGTTTCTACTACAATGCAATTATTAGATCATACAGCATTTAAGCACAGAAAATATCATCCCCACACTCATTCGCGGTATTGGTAGAGCAGGATCAGTAGTGACGACATCGGAAAGAGGCACGAAATGGAAAAGGATGTTTACAATTTTCCGTCTTTTTATTCAGTGTTGGTTCTATGCTGTTTGTGTTCCTGTTCCTTCAAATTCAAGGAAAAGGATATGCTTCACAAGAAGAATACTGGCACATAATTTCCAAGAGAACAAGTTTTCCCAAGAACATGAGCTTTGTAATGCTTTGTGTCCGGAATTCCGTAACAAATCCAAAATGAACTTGGATTTTCCGTTCTTCCGTAAAGAATAAGGATGCTTTCAGCGCTCTACCTATGGAAATTGTTTTGACATCTGTTTTATGAATGCCAACAAACTTTAATAAACAAATCATTGCATCAATTACGATATTATTGATTAAGTAACACATACGCTGGCCTGGGTGGTCGAGGTTGCTAAGAGTGTGTATAGACTACGCGCTTCTGTCTGAAGGGTCGCGAGTTTGAGTCCCGGCTTAGGCGTGGTTGTTTTCCCTTGTCTTTTATGTCTGCGATGCGGCGGAGGGCCTGGCGTTATGTTGACCTCGGATCAGAGAAGCCCGCAAAGTGTGTTCTGTGTCTAGAACATGGTGTGTGTGTATGTATATGGTGTATGTGTCTAGTGTATGGTCGAAAATGCGTGCCATAGGGACGTAATGGATAACCGGCTGTCGGCTGGATGAAAGACCTAGAAAAGAAGTAACACATTTGAGGAAAGTAGAATCATAATGCGCAAGCGATTCCGCTAAAAAAGAGTTTTTGGCAAAGGATATTATTGAAACACACAGTAACCAGATTAGTTTCGTAAAATTTAATTTTTATTTTGGTTCCCATTAATCTACAAAATAACTGAATATATTTGCTCACTACCTTTATCGAGGTAATTTATCTAGTATTTTCTACTATTTGTTTCCTCATACAAATCATACTCTTTTTCAAATTAACATGTTAAAAATAGAAAATTATACATATGTTTGACAAATAAAATAATGTATTCCTTTCAAACAATATTTTTGAATGCTTTTCTTACAACACAAAAAATAAAAATTAATATAAAGAACCTGTTTTGATCCCATAATTTGATATTGATAGTATTGAATTTATAGTGCAATTACTTACGTGAGATTTTGGCGATATTTTGAAACACGTGAAAACACAAGAATTTTGACATCAATGAAGAATTTACAATTTACTGTCATTGAAGATGTAGAACAATGAAATTTATTTTTGTTCTGAAAGTTTCTTCGAGCCGACCTGGATGGCCGAGGTGGCTAAGAGCGAGTACCGACTCAGCGCTTCGGTCCGAAGGGTCGCGGGTTCGAGTCCCGCCTTGGGCATGGCTGTTTGTCCCTTGACTTTGTGTGTGTTGTCGCGGAGGGCCTCGCGTTCTGCTGACCCCAGATCAGAGGAGCCCGCAAGTGTTTCTCTAGTGTATGGTCGAATATGCGTCCCTTCGGGACGTAAAGGGCAACCGGCTGTCGACTGGATACAAGCCCTAGGGAAAAAAAGAAAAAAAAAGTTTCTTCGGCTAGTTTCTTAAGAGACTTCCGCCAGTTCTGTTCCACCCGGTATATTACCCTTCTTTTTTTTCATTTTCTTCACATCCTAGCAAGATTCGTCCCCTTCTTCATCGTGATAAACAAAGTTTCCGAAAGAAAAAGTTTGACTGCATGGGTATCTTGTGAAACTTGGGTTTCATGTTACAACCCAGCACTTTGAAGCCATTCAACACATTGATCGCCAAGTCCTTTTCAACATGTGTGTTTTTCATTCCTCAGATACTATAAAAACAATTATAATGCAGGCAATTTGTCGTATTCTTTGCATGTACAAGTGCACTTTTACATAACAGTCTTCTGATGTAAGAGCATTTTAATATATCTTCTTTTACGTTTCAATGGTTAGAATTGTCCAATATAATAACTCTATGAGAAAAATACATTAGATTAAAAAAGGGAACATAAATATACATGTGCACAACAGTAGATTTGAGTAACAAATTAAATCCATTAACATTATTTCTGAGAAAATCTGACGTGATAGTAATTGTTTGTGTCAGATGTCGTTTTCATGAAATTTTGTAACCATTAAAGATTTACATTCAATTAAATGGGTGTTGTCTAACGAATTGCTTTAAGCGAGATTTTTTCATCATTTCAAAAAAATATCACACAGTAGCAGTTTTCAACGACATAACACAGGCGTTGGATCGGACGTGGCATGAAGGTCTCATATACAAAATTAACCTAACAGAACCTTTTCAGTTAATGTAAATAACCACCATTCCAACGCAAACTCAATATTAGAAGGACTGCCACAAGGATCACCCTATCACCTACTTTATTTAATTTATATGTTGCAGACATTCCCAAACTAAACGACATCCACATTGCACAATTTGCTGATGATACAGCCTTTTATAACTCCTGTCTTTCACTTAGTGATTGCAGCAACAAAGTTCAATTGAACCTTAATCTATTAGACAGCTGGGCTTTAAAATATAAAATTCAACTCAATGCAACCAAAACGGCTGCCAAGATCTTCACACTCCGTCCACACTCACCCCCGCGACCACTAATGCTAAACAATACATTCATCAACTGGCTCCCTCCCAATAAAACCAATCAGTTACTTAGGACTGAACATGGACACAAAACTCAATCGGAAGCAGCCTATAGATGCCAAAATCACTCAAGCCAGAATAAAATTAATACAGTTAAAGCTGTTAATACACAGATCCAGCCCATTATCATACAATTCAGCATTACATATATACAAAACAATAAGATCCTTGCTACTATACGCCTGTCCAATCTGGTTAAATGCAGCAAAAACCAACCAAAGGAAACTTCAAATAATACAAAATCAATTTCTCAGAATTATTTCAAACGCTCCCTGGTATGTCACCAACAAACAGTTACATAATGAATTCGATCTAGACTCTACAGACCATCACATCACCTATCTAGCTACCAACTTCTTCTCAAACATATCCCAAATCCCTTCACTCTCAGTTCACAGACTGAGAATATCACATCAAAATAAATTCCCCCATCAGAACCCGAATTCAAAATAAATTTCCATTCCGCATTTTCTTGAAAAAATTCTCTGAATTAGATCCCGACTAGAGGAGCCTAAGGGTAACCTCGACCTTATATTAGTTTTAAGTTTTAATTTAAGTTAGCTATTAAGCCATTCAACATATGTATAGTTAATTTAAACTGAACTTTGTATCCATCATCCTTGTAAATAAATGAAATGAAAAAAAGAAAAAAAGAGAGATTTTACGTCCATCACCACACATTTTCTTTTTAAACAGAAACTTGATATTTGCCCATATGATTCGAGTGATTCTGTGACAAACGATTCTGACGAAACTGACATTTCCGTAGCTGTGGCGAGGGTGAGAGAGGGAAAAGAAGCAAGAGCTATGACGGGGTGGGGGCAAGGGCAGGAGTGGGAGAGAGCAGTTGTAGGAGCGAGGATGGGAGCGGGGCGAGGGCGAGAGCGGGGGCGCGAGCAATGATGGGAGCGAGCGCGGGAAAGCGAGGCGCATATGGGAGCGGGAGCGAGAGTAGGAATGGGAGAGAGAGGGGGAGCAGGTGCGCGAGCGACATTTGTCCCAACCGGGGCGAAAGAGGGAACGAAAGTAGAGCGAGAGCGATGACGGGTAAAAGGGGCGCGGGTGGGAGCGAGAGCAGGCGCACGAGTGATGATGGGACCGGAGCGAGGGCGGGAGAAGGGACAGATGCGGGAGCGACAAGAGGAGCTGAAGCGAGAGCGAGAGGAGGAAGAGGAGAGCGAGGGGGCAGCAGGGGGGAAGACAGCAGGAGCGGAAGAGGCAACCTGCAGTATCGGCGACGTGAGAAGGGTGGCAGCAAGAGTTAGAGCGATGACGGTAGCGGAAGCTACATCGGGATCGGAGGCGGTAGGCGACAGGACGACAGAGCAGGTGCGAGAGCGAGGACATGGGTGTAAGCATAGAGTAAAGAATTACCTCTTTATGGTGTAAGCGATGACGGGAGACGGAGTGAGAACGGGTTCGGGAGCTGGCACGGGGGCGAGAGCAAGAGCGGAAGAGAGAGAGCTGGGGCTGGAGAGAGGACGGGAGCGATAACAGGCGCGGAAGTGATGATGGGAGCGGGAGCGAGGGTGGGAGAGGGGGCACTTGTGGGAGTGGGAGAGAGAGTAAGAGTGGAGCGAGAGTAGGAGTGGAGCGAGAGTACGACTGGAGCGAGAGTACGAGTGGAGCGATAGTACGCGTGGAAGTGAGAGTACGAGTGGAGTGAGAGTAGGAGTGGGACGAGAGTAGGAGTAGGAGCGAGAGTACAAGTGGAGCGAGAGTAGAAGTGGGAACGAGAGTAAAAGTGGAACGAGAGCAGACGTGAGAGTGTGAGTAAGTGTGGAGCGAGAGTACGAGTGGGAACGAGAGTAGGAGTGGGGGCGAGAGTAGTTGTAGGAGCGAGAGTATGAGTGGAACGAGAGTAGGAGTGGGAGCGAGAGTACGAGTGGAGCGTGAGTACGTGCGGAGCGAAAGTACGAGTGTGGCAAGAGTACGAGTGGAGCGAGAGTACGAGTGGAGCAAGAGTACGTGTGGGAGCGAAAGTACGAGTGCAGCGAGAGTACGAGTGAGGGCGAGAGTAGTTGTAGGAGCGAGAGTACGAGTGGAGAGAGAGTAGGAGTGGGGGCGAGAGTAGTTGTAGGAGCGAGAGTACGAGTGGACCGAGAGTACGAGTGGATCGAGAGTACGAGTGGGAGCGAGAGTACAAGTGGGACGAGAGTACGAGTGGAGCGAGAGCACGAGTGGAGCGAGAGCAGACGTGAGAGCGTGAGTACGTGCGGAGCGTGAGTACGAGTGGGAACGAGAGTACGAGTGGCGCGAGAGTAGAAGTGAGAGCGAGAGTAGAAGTGGGAGCGAGAGTACGAGTGGAGCGAGAGTACGAGTGGAGCGA
>BLKR01003929.1:0-125893 GCA_011170035.1 Teleogryllus occipitalis
ACACACACACACACACTAACATGCACTACGCTACCACATTTTCCGGGAGACCGGTCGGGAGCTTAGAGCTTGTCCCGGCTGGGGCGGAGCCCCGCTGGTGGGAGATACCTGGTTTGGGAAACCCTGCTAGCCGACGGTAGGTCGGCGCCGGATCTCGCCATCCAGCGGGGGAAGATCATCGCCATCACCCGAGAAAAAAACATGCACTACACTAACGGGACTAATGACCAATGCAGTTGACGCGCCCGGAAACACGAAAAAATCAATAAATCAAAAAAACTTTTTTCTTATTATGGACATATTTGTTTCTTATTCAATACAATCACTCCCAAGCTACAGAATCACCAGTTCATACTGAAATCACTTAGAGCGCACGAAACTCGCAGTTTTCATCGAAATCCTCGGTCAGAAAGTGGTATAAAAAGATTGAATGCAATAATTAAATAAATAACAATAAATTAATATTTATAAAATCAATTAATAATTTAAAACGGATAAGATTAAACATAATTTTCACCAACAGTTCATAAATTATCATTAAGATGTAATCGATAAAGAGAGTTTCAATTCTTTTCAAAGGATGGAATAATGTATAAGGAATCGAAAATACTATTTTCTTTTTTGTAATATTAAAGGTTTAGTAGTTTTATCTAATATAATTGAAAAATACAATTTTTAATGTATCCCAAGTTTCTGAGGATTTTCTAAAAACACGATTCAATTTAAAATACTAAAGCCTCCTTTGCTATTTCTCCTACTTTCATAGATACAATACCTCTTAACTTCACATAAGCTGAAAATCTTTCCTTGCTAGCTTCCCAAACTTATTGCTTTCTTATTAACATACCATCAAATAAAAGGAAAAAATCATTGCAATGTGATATCTTGTCTGTGTTTTCAATTAAATATTTCAAAACTTCACCAATAAAACCTGCTTCACAATTTACAGAAGAAACGCATGACCTAAAAGTATTTAGATGAGATAATGAAAATATTGAGCGGACAGGCTTATATGTTTTAGGGGAATTAAAGTGCAAAGAAAGCGAAAACTGTTTCACAAAGTTACAGGACTGTCTTCCCCGTTTCTTTCACATTTACAATTTTGAAACTTTTTTTATAAACATAAACAGAAAAGCAGAAAAATTCTCTTTAAGAGCTTTTTCTTAGTCAGACTTTGAATGTCTTTTCATTCTCAACTCTTCGATTAATTCTGCCGTGTTGCTAATCTTCTGATTTCTGCGAATCAGTCACATTTGCAGAAGCTTAATTTTCTTCCTCAGGATGGCTTTAGTCAGCGGCTGTGGAACAGGGTCCGTCTGTGTCTGTTGAAATTTTTGTTTGCTAGGAGACTTGCACTGGGAATCAACATTCATATCAGAATCAACTTCTTTGTGCTATAAAACAATTATCGTTCATTACCTCAAGAACGTCTATAATTGGTATTATCAATGTTAAAGCAGAATTCTTACTTACGTACATGATAATTCATTAAAATAAAGATATAACATGAAAAAAATAATTATAAAACTTGTTGTCAAATTTCTAACGACGACGTTAAAACGTTTCAATCGCATTAATGGGCTCTTCACAGATTTTCTCTGAAATTGAACACGAAAATTAGCACAATAGAAACTATATCTTTTTTCAATAACTTAAATTTCACACCTGATCTAATGTATGAAAGTAAGAAATTATAAGTATATGTACAGATGAGGTAAATTGACTTATCATACACTGTTAGAAACTCTGTCAAATTAATATTATAATTATTATTAACCTACTCGCAGCCACAAGAACACGTTTTCTTGCAACGTGTGCTACTCACGGAAGGTTTCAAATTTTTTGATCGAGAAAAGCAGAGATAAAGCACAAAATGATTACACATTTATAAAATATTTATAGTTAAAGTTTGTGATATAGTATTACACCACGGCTTAACTTAAAATGCATTTGGAAAGAGAAATTTCTCCATTGTGAAACTGAACTCCTCTGTTTTCTGAAGTTCTTTGCAACATTAAGCACCATAAAAACATTGCGTTTCTCATAACAAGCAAAATTAATCGAAACAATACCCACAATCTTTCAAGGCCGTATGTAACGCCAAAAATAGATGGTAATAAGGTTTTCAAAATTTTCTCAAAAACGGCTCCGAATTGTTTCTTTACATTTCTTGTAAGAATAGAGTAAAATACACTTATAAAGTTGACATGGGTCCGATTTTCACGGTTAACTCTAAATTTTCGAAAATTGCAAAAATTTAATTTTTTTCGGCGTGCTCCTACAACTATCAAATTGAAGATAGATTTTTCCTTCAATTGAAATTTGTTGTCCATAAATAGTTTTTTCATTAAGGTCATGTAGACATTTTCAAAAATTCTAGTAGTTTTCGTGCAATAGAGCATTAAATATTTGCAATTTTAAAAAATTACAAAAACAAGGTTTTCTCAAAAACGGCTCCAAATGTTTTCTCTGCATGTTTGGTAGCGATAGTACCAAATAAACCTTATGCGATGTCATAAACGTCACATTTCTTTGTTCTTTTGTTTTTCAATAATTGCAAAATGTATTTTATTTATGTCTCTCACGTCGTTAATATTTACAATAGAGGCAATTTATTTACATTATTATATTTATGAGTACATGTGCTTTAAATATAGTCAAGCAAAGTTTCTGGAAAAGTCAACAGTTTCCTGTAAAAATGAGCTCCAAACTCCGCATTTTCAAAAACGCTCAAATGCCATTTTATCAAAAAAGGCTCGAAATGTTTTCTTCAATTTTCTCCAATGTATAGTTATAATTGCACTATTTAGTATGACGCATGTTCATTTTGGTGTGTTCTTTTGTTACTTCAAAAAACACACAAATGTAATTTTTTGAAATATCTCTCACGCCGTTAATATATACATTTCCATCGATTTGTATACATTATTGCATTTGTTAGATAAAATACTTCAAATGGCTTCAAATGAAGTTTTTCAAAACTTCAATAGATTCCTGTGAGGTTTTACTCTTTTTCAATATTATTGAAGTCATATTCCGGTTCTACTATTAAGAAACCGAAAAGGTGAGAAAATGTAGTTTCGGTGACGATAGATGGCAGCTGGCCAGAGGATGGAGCAAGACTTTAAAGCCAGCCCACACCAAGGAAATTAGGAAAATTTGTTACGAGAAAGTCCGTACCATTCTGTAGCACCTGTAGTTTGTTTTTCAGTTTAAGCGATGTTTTAATCACAGTCAGTGTCTCCTGAAACTTGATGGTTATATTCAACTTCATCAATAATTTCCTTTACAATTAGATAAATCCTCAACAATAGCAACCATAACTGTTCACATCTGTAAGGTAATTTTGTCTCACGTTCATCATGCTTGGCACTCTTTCAATTACATATCTCTTTAAACAAGAAATCAGTTTTTTCCTCCACTTCAATATTGATCTACAAACTGTCCAATTCTACTGAGCAGCCTCATTAATTTATTTATCTTTAACCTTGTTTGTCAATACAATCTGGCAATGGGGAAAGAATAGAATTTTAAAAGAAACATTGAGACATATTCTTTTGTTCTACACTAATTTTCAAAGGGAAATTTTGTGTGAATGATTATGAAATTAAATTACAATGATAAACCCTAAATAATAAATCTGGCATTCAATATGATAAACACACAATGTAGCATGTATTAATATTTGTTGGATAACGCATTGGTAATCTGATTGCCATTTCAGACAGTGACTCAATTTTGGCTCACGACCTACAGTTGGCAGTGCGAACCAATTGACCGATCTAATTCGCCCAGTGCCTTGGAGGTAAAGTATCGTTACTTCTCGTAATCTGCTTTTCATTATTATTATTATTATTATTATTATTATTATTATTATTATTATTATTATTATTATTATTACTATTATTATTATTATTACTATTATTATTATTATTATTATTATTATTATTATGCAGCATTATATAATATTCTACATTACAATCAGTATTATCGTGGAACGCAAAAGGACATTCTTAATTAAGATTAGTGTTATCTTCACCAAGTGGTCCTCAAACAATCATGAAGCAGTTATGAGGAGAAGTCATATTTTAATAACTCGTTAATCAAAAAAACATTTACAATTTTTATGTAATAAAAAGCCTGTTTATATCTAAATACCTCTAGAAATTTTCGTGTGTATTTACAATATTTTAATTTTCTAACATCTTGAAATGGTAGTTCCTTTAAAGATGTAATAAAATTAAAATAATGGAATTAAATACGAGAACATCTAGAGGTATGGCAAATACAGCATACATTATGAAGCAAATCACATCCAGTTCTATTTTCAAATATTGTTTAAAAACTAAATAGAATCATACGAGAAGAGTACAATATTTGTGACAAGCCCAATAGATTCGCGATAAGTTTTTGCGTGGTGAGATTATGTTAGTATTTCTGTGCGGCATTTTATTTCATTGACGTTGATATTTCAGAGAAAAAATTTTAATTTCTAAATATTCAGATGGCATGTTTTTATAAGCTTAACATTTCTGCAGATCTTGCGGCTGATAAATCTTTACTTCTGGGTGAAGATTGTCGACTTATTGGACACCATATTTTTCGTCCTTCGCAAGAAAAATAACCAAATCACTTTTCTTCACGTGTATCACCACAGTATGATGATTTTGCTTACCTGGATAGCACTCAAATATTACCCAGGTAATGTTTTAAAGCTGGTTTGCTACATCTGACATGGAAAGTTCACGGGTTGTTGACACAGATATCTAAATGAAATGATCTAATTTAATGTTTATTTATAATTATATATTTTTTAATAAAATTGTATGGCATTCTTAGAGTCAGTTTGTAATGTCTGTTGATGAATGATTACGGGTTTCGAAGTGAAAAAATAAAGCTCCGTTGGAATTTAGTTCAGTTGACAAGAACTGAAACAGAGGAGTTACCTGGAAAAATATCATATCTCGTGTGTGTGTGTGTGTGTGTGTGTGTGTGTGTGTGTGTGTGTGTTGGAGGGGGTATGTTGTTTGTACCCAGACTAGATAAGGATTCCACTTTTTCGATCTCCTGAACTCTGTGATAACTTCGGGAGGCCCCAAGAATCGTTTTTATCAATTACTCATTTACGGCAAGTTCTTTGAACAATGTTCAACTCGATTTTAAAGGGTACAAATTTCTCTACAATTTTTAGTAAAATATTTTATTCTTTAATCTAACACTAGCCTTTCACAAATAGCGCTGTATTTTCAAGATAGTTGTGTGGTGTGGAGTCAGCCTGGCCAGCCATCTGTATTCGTGAAGCCTGATCCTTCTGAGTATTACACATTTTCAGTTATTAGAGTTTTCCTTTTTTAGTTCGTGATTGCTTGCTGATAATTGTATTTTTATGAAACTATTTTTTTTTTGCGTTGTAGTTTTCAGTTTTTCTGTTTAGGATAACTATGTGGTTGGTGTGCAAGTTATTTCTGACCTAGCTTAGGTTGGAGTCCCTACAACTGGATCGTACTTGTCCTTGTGTGTAGTGCGTTAGCATCACCTTATTTACGTAGGCAACAGTGTTTTATAAACATTAATACACTAACAGAACGTAGGGTTGAAAAAAAAAAAAGAAGTTGCCAATCTCGAAGAATCCACAATTAACCGAAACTTGTGGTGCTAAAACAGCACGTACTTTCTAACCTTTAGTAATGGTTATGTAATACTATTTATATCACAATTTCTCTCCGAATTAACACACTTCGGCTATCTTTTTTTGTAAAACTCATTTGAAATCATAGAACATTTGATGCGAAAATTAAATAGTTTCAATCAATAGATTTTTTATTAAAAACTTTAAATGAAAATATATTTCTGGTATTCAAGGTATTAGGTATGTAATGTATTGACGAACCCAGTCAAACAAAATCGATTTCAATATTCTGCGTAAGCAGTACGAGAGAACGCAAAATAATTAAAAATTCGATATTGATAGCGTTGGGAAACTAATGAAAATAGATCGAAAAATAAATAATACTAATTATTTAACACTATAGTATTGTATTATTTTCCAAATATACAAAATTACTAGCGAACCCCGGCACTCTTCTTGCCTTCCTCCCTCTTTCTCCATCTCTCTCTCTCTCTCTCTCTCTCTCTCTCTTTCTCTCTCCGTCTCTCACCCATCGTCTCTCTCTCCGTCTCTGTCCCTGTCTCTGAATCTGTCTCAATTGTTCTGTCTTTCTTTTCCTTACTGTGTCCCCGACTCTCCGTGTCTCTGTATCTCTCTCTCTCTCTCTCTCTCTGCATCTGTCTGCCTCTCTGATTCTATTTTTCTGTGTCTCTGACCTTCTCTGTTTGTCTCTCTCTCTGTCTCTTGTCTCAGTCTATCTGTTTCTATCTCTCTCTCACACACACTCTCTTACTTACACGCACCGCTTTTCTGACCTTCTCGGCCTCGCCCTGCGACACACGGCAACGCCCATTAACAATGAAGTTCGAGTGGAGCTCAGTTTGAATGGAAATTGAATTAAAATGAAGCGAAATTTTCTGGTGCTACGCCATCTGATAGAGTTACAAAACTAACAGCTTATTATATATAATGATTATAATATATCACATAATGAAGAAAATCATGTATATATATATATATATATATATATATATATATATATATATATATATATATATATATATAAGGGGTTTCCGCCCGGGCTTTCACATTAAATTACGTGCAATGTACTCAAAGTTTCGAAAAATTGTACATGACCTTATTTCAAAAACTATATTTAAGGAAGAGATTTCCTTAAGCGAAAAATATCCATTTTCATAGTTGTATTTGTAAGAAAACGCCGATAAAATTGAATTTTTGCACTTATCGAAAAATTGGAGATTTTGACGAACTTGAGACCTGCACCGTTCGCTTAAACGTCCTCCACACTATCTAACAACAAAATTTAATAAAAAAAGTTGAAGTCATTTTTTTGAAAATTTGGAAAATGTCTCAGAGCCTTCATGTAATGTACCCCCCAAATGCCATCTAATAGAGTGTATTTTGCACTATCCGTACCAAGAATTCAAAGAAAAAATTAGAAGCTGTTTTCGAAAAAATGTATTTTTTGTTATTTTTTAAATGCACACATTGCACGCACGGACGGGCATTTTGAAACAAAAACACTCTTTCAGTATCAGGAGACCCCAATACGTGTATTTCAATTGAAATCACGAAATCGATTTTCCGCAGCATTACATAACTTTCTCTGTAGGTATATTACTCCGCATGTACGAGAAAGTAAAAGTCGTGATTTACAGATTAAAGTATAAACTAGAGATCATTGCAACACTCATTATAATCGTGCATAACTCAGAAACGATGTGTCGTAGGTCTTTTAAAAGAGATTTTCTAGTCTAGTTAAGTAAAAGTTTTTTTGTGGACAGGTGAGTTTTGGCAGGTCACGAGTTTTGAGGGATGCAAGGGGAACTGTGGGAACAGATGGGGAAATGACAAGGAACAGGTGATGGACAGGCGGGGATATGTGGGGAAATGCAGGGGAACACATGAGACCCGGATTATGTGCTAAGGAAGTATTCTACAAAATAAGACATTATCAACTTTCTTTTAAACTTTTGCTGATTTTGTTCATTTGGAAGTCCCCAATCTACATCACGGATGATCAGAAAAGTGAAGAAGTCGAATTCTACGTAAAATTAAATTGAATAATCTTTTATCCTAAATAAGCTTTGAAGATAAAATTATGAGGTTATTTGATTTTGTGTACATCTCAAAGCTCAGCATTCAATTGAACTGGATTTTCTAGCACAGTATCAGGCCTGTAATAGAGTGGCACACTGTTCAGGGGATGGCCATTTGAAGTAGTTCTACATTAAATAAATTTTCACTTTTCAAACTATTATTCACAAAGAGCAGTTATTGGGCGTGTCCAGATTGTAAATACTTATAATCACGTATTCAAGAATAAACACTCATGTGACGGAAAAGTCAACCTTTTTTATAGGCAATAATATATCTTAGTTTTATTTTTCAACTATGGCCGAATAATAGAAAAACTCTGGAAAAATATCACCGCAACCGGCGTTTTAAGAGACAGTTGTCAGATTTTTTCTTGCATGATATCGTGTTCTAAGATACAGTAGATATAATTTTCGTAATCTGTTTTTAAAAAATGTTTTCGTATCACTTTGGCGCCGAAAAAAATATATGGTACTTTTTTGCTTCTTTTTCATATTTTTTGCAATTAGTGTGTGTAAAATTGATGAAAAAATAAAATAAAAAGACACGTACTCGTACATATGTCATTTGATTAAAGGAAACTTTTTACCACCTTATCTGGAGGTATCCTTTGGAAACGAATGCTATCTGGAGAAAGCTTTCAAAGCATGTACTTATGGAATAAAACTTCATATTGTAAACTAGTCGCAAATTATACTATTCAACAACATAAAAGAGAATACGATACCTTTGCCATTAATAATCGCCTTCTATATTATTTCTGTAGTACACATACCTTTTGCGGCTCTCACCCCCAACCAGTCTTTATAAACGAGGTGTCCAAAGAAAGAGAATTTCACGAAGACGTGACGAATTGCACTTTGACTTTAAAAATATGAAGGATTTGTTTAAAAAACGCAGCTAAGTATTCGTGTCAAATGCAACCCGCAACTCTCGGCCGGAGTTTTGACTCTATATCGTTAAATAACTCCTAAACCATGGGTTTTAGGGCCTTAAAAATTAAAATATTGAGGCCGGAGGCTTTATATGAATGTTTCTCACACCGTATTAAACAGGATGAGATATTCTTGAACATTCTATTGCATTTTTGCTGGTTTGACGCTTCTCGATTCTACCCAACTTGTTCAGAGCCTGTAGAATCTGCAACTATATATTAAATTAAATTAATTACTTGATATTCTACGCGATTGAATAACACGGGAGTACCTCTCTGATCAGTAATTACGTTAAATAAGAATAGTTTGTGTTGACAAGGGTGTCTTGTATTGCTATTAATTACAATGAGACATATTGAACAAGTGACGGAGGATAAGAGGATCATGAAGAAAAAGATCTATTACAGGCTTAATATGGGGAAAAATAAGAAAGAGGGTGGGGTTTAACATGCGAGAGTTCTCGCATGGGAACGCCAGTTACACCTAAAACTAGAGGGAATGCGTGACATACCGATTTCTTAAATTTTTTAGGTCGGATTTCAACATCTATGGTCATATAGCAACGGATATGAGTTTTAAACTGTAGGGAGAACACGTAACCCTTTCAATCCCAAATTATTGTTAAATAATGAAGAATTTTTTAAACTTAATTTTGAGTTTTAATGGAGTAGTTTAAAGCATGTATGCCAAATTTTCAAATATGTCCTCAAATTTTAGAAAATTCTACATGTTGCTCTCAGGTAACATTGGGGTTTAAAGGGTAGTTGGAAGGTATTTGCAAGCAAGTGCATAAATGGAAAATTTGTAATTTATTTAAAAACAACTTGATAAAAACCTACAATTGAACTTTCATTTAAAGTGAAAATCACAAAAACAATTTTTAGTTGTAGTTAAGCACAAATTCAGAACGTTTAAGAGAATGGTCTAGGTCTCAGGTTCGTTGAAAACGCTAAAAATGCTAAATTAAAAAGAAATCGGTATCTTCGTACAACTGTAATTATGAAGATAGATATTTTCCCTTAAGGAAATCTGTTTCTTAAACACAGATTTTGAAAGGTCATTTATAATTTTTTCGAAAATTTGAGTACTTTTCACCTAATTTTGCGTGAAAGTACGGGCGAGAAAATGCGTGCTGTTTTAGCACCACTGGTTTCACTTTCTTAGCAATGTTTTCCTCGTTTAGACCATCATTGACACCTTCGTCGTTGAGAAAAACAAAACAAAAAAACACGCATTAGTAATATTTTTATAACAATTTGTGGAATATTGATTCTAAACAATCTTCGAAAAAATATCTTTATAATATTATTTCCATTACCTTATTATAAAATATATTATAAATATTTAATAAACTTTAAAAACTGAGTAACCAACTATAAGAATATTACTTAAAATGATTAGTAACAAAATATAAAATTTATCCCCACCGAGGATTGCACCCACAACCTTACGCACAGAGAACTGTCGCCCTTAGAGCCCGAGTTATAAAGACGTATGTATAGTTTGGGACAGCACATTAGAATGTACGAATAATATATAATATAGAATGTCATATGAACACAGATTGTATTTCATGACTATAATAGACGTTTCTTTCCATTTACATGCATTACATTTGTGTAATTACTAAAATATTTCACTTTCATTCGCTAATTAGAAACAATAGATGTGGCGTAAAGACATCATTGATATTATTGGCTGGTTGACCAGATGAGTTAGATTCATTTGCTTCCTGTCAAATTAAATAACAGTACGCAAAAACAAAAACAAAAACAAAAAAAAAACAACTTAAAATTTCAGTTAATTTTCGCTAATTCCGAAAACAAAACAAATTTTGAAAATTCATCTTCTACATCTGAAGATATAATATCTTTAATTTCAGAGATACTGCCATCTTAATTCTCTTACAAGGTGTTTAAAATCTGTTCGTCATACAATAAGCCTAATTTTTCATGTTTAGATGGAGGAGAAATCGAATGAACCCCTTAACTGAACTCATTCCGTACGGTTACCATCAAACCCCAATGTTGCTTCTATGAAACACGTGTTTTCGGGGAACTTTACTAAAAGCTAATTGAATATTTAGATAAAGTATGGTATTAATTATAAACAATTAATATATATGTGAAAAAATTTAAAGTTGCCAAGAAATAACGCAAATATAACATTGAGAAAAATAAAATACAACAAATTAGGTATGTTTGCATCAATGACATCGTTACGCCTATCTGTATTTAGCAATGTCTCACACGCCACGGAATTAAAATAATGCATTCTAACGAAGAATATACTAACTATATGGCCCTAGCTTGAGAATGGTTTAGTTTATAATTCAATTTCATAATTTTATATAATGCATATAATTTTATGTAATAATATTCCATAATTCAATATAATGCATCGAGAGTGCGCTAAGAACAATCAAAAGCTATGTTGCTTGAAAGCAACACTGGGAGTTAAGGGTACGCCAGTTACATCTATAACTAGGGGGAATGCATGGCATACCGATTTTTTAATTTTTTTAAGGTCGGATTTCAACATCTATGGCCATATGGCGAACACTATTAGTTTTAAACTGTAGGGAGAACACGTAAGCACAACACAAACGTTCATGCCCGAGGCGGGATTCAAACTCCCGACCCTTTGAGCCGAGGCTGTTACGACCCTTCAGCTTTAACGATCTCGGCTATCCAGGGAGGCATACCGAAACGTTTTCTCCTCTTTTATTACTCAACAATTATTCACACTTTACAGTCCATAACATCATTATTGAAGATCGAAATTGAGAGATAGAGACATTAGAAACAAATCTTCGGATTTAATTTTCGAAGCGCAGGACTGTTAGAAAATAAATGTGGAATTTTGCAATTATCAATGCTTGAGAGGTTTTCGTGGAAGGTGGAACTGAACAATATTAATAAATCCACTTTTTTTATTCGAGCAAAAAATTTAAAGAAAAAATTAGTAGTCATTTTCCAGATAATTTTGAAAATGTAACAGAGTTTTCATGAAAAGTACGAGTACTCCCCACAATTAGAATATCTTCATCATCTCCCTGTTTACCAGGCTCTTTCAAGTTTCAGCTCCAAAGTTTCTAATGTGACAGAGTTAGTGACAGCACGAATACGAAGTCCACGTTGAAATTATCACACTGATTCTAAATTTTTCTTCGATTCATATTTTTTCTGATGTTTTAGATTTCTTCATTTTCATTGATTCTAAATTTTGTGTACGAGAAACAAATAAAACAGATTGATGATGCTTCTTCCATGAATAATTTTATGATATTTTCAAATATGTAATTAATATTTTACATGTTTTTTTATTGCTTTCTAAATTGTTTTCTTCTGTAGGAGGTCATGGGACATTACTGGGAACCGTCAACGCACTTGTGCATGTTATCATGTACGCCTACTACCTCGTTTCGGCAATATATCCCCATACTATTTGGTGGAAAAAGTATGTGACACAAATTCAACTGGTGAGTTGCTTTTATTTTACCGATGTTAATTTTTAGTATTTTTATTTATTTTTATAATTTATTAAGACATTTAAATTATTATTAACATATTATTATTTATGGTAGATTTAACGGTAGGTCGTACACGTCATAGGACCAAAATTTTAGATTTTGGTTTTTAGTGGTATTTTGAATCTTTAATATTCCCTTAACATAGTGCAATATACATTTTCAAGATATTTTGTTCCCAAGGGCTTTTAAATCACATATACATAGTCGCACCAAGTGTTACGTCCATTTTTACTTCATCTGCCACTTTTTACACTTTTTATGTTTTCAAAGTCTTTTTAGGGGAATTTCTTTCATGGTTGTATTTAAAGTAGTATGGCTAGCGATAGTCTTTGGTTTCCTGACATTTTGGCGGCATTATATTAATATCATACGTTGTAGTTTTTATATTGTGAGTGGTATTGTAGTGTCTTAGTCACTACAAAATACTACTATACTAAACTACTACATAGTCACAGGGTAAACTAGTGGCGCTACAGAATAACACAGCCTTTCTCGTACTAGTAGTAATCCGTTTCGTCTGGATTTTCGGTTTTGCCCCCATCTCTCTTTCCGGCTGCTACCTATCGGCGTCAAAAACATTTGTTGCATTTTATTAATTTTTCGGTCCTCTGATTGCAGAGTAGAACTTGTGGTGCTACAAAGAAACATTAATTTATAACTCCTGGGTAATTCCATGTCAAATAGCCAAACTTTCCCGACCATCATCCGATTGAACTGAAACTTTGTAAATTGCTTTAAAAAGACGAAACAATAATGAAAATTGTCTTTACGGTTTTAATTTTTTGTTTTATTAACTTCATTTTTAGAATTATGAAATTTCATGTTTTGCACGAGTCTCAGAGGGTATTATTAAAAAAATTTAAAACGTCTTCAAATTTGATTTTACTTTCAAACTTATGTCTCTTATGTATACATCCCATTCTAAAGATTTAAAACAATAAACTTAAATACAAGACCATTAATAAAGTCATATTAAGAGCAAAGTAAAAAATGACAATTGTTTTCAAAATTGATTTTCTCAAATACTCCATCTCAGATTTTCGTTTTTCTGCTGTCAAATTACAGCGGAGATATTGCAGTGTATAATAATGAAAGAATCTTGATGGTAAATTGGAATTTGTTGAAGTTATTAGCAGTTAAATGTACCCTCTCCCTCAGAAAAAATGTCGTTCAAAATTCTGTCTTCCACACAGCGCCGACAAACTTGGACAGCCCTCGGCCTGGGGGAGGGCAGGGGGAGGGACGCGTTGACCAATCGCTAGCAGGTAGAACCACAGTTGTCTGTGATTGGTGCAACATCCCAAGGGGCAGAAAGAACACTGTCTCAGGGGGAGGGGGCTAGTTCGTTTACGTACGAGACGGAAATATCGTCATATTTCCCTGCCGAAGGAGATAGTTTGCCTGCGCGTACGCCACGACGAAAAAAATATTTCTAAGCGGGTTTTCCGTCCAGAATGATTTTCTATAGACCAGTAAATATTTATCATTTTAGCAACAATTATGCTAACTTTTAGTAATCGATTTGTAACTCCTGACAAACTGCTATTTTGAGATATTCATTTCAGGCACAATTTGCGGAGCCTTCCCGGCCGTTCTAACGCATATTTCGAATTTGTTTATAAAATTATAAATTGTTGCAAAATTGTTAATTCGCTGTTTTTGGTTCTGGGACATCGGGAGACTCTCCCCCTTTAGATTTGCAAAATTTGGAAATTGTTTATAAATTTGCAATTGTTGCAAATTTTTTATTGTCTAATCTGAATGGCGTTTAAATGTGATGCAAAATTCCGGAATCCGTTCGGTGCTATTATATCTCGTTCTCGAGATATATGTAATTGTTTATAAGAAATTAACATCTTAGTAGACCCCATTTGTTTGCGCTTAATTCATTCGCGCTAGCAGAATAGCGTGGGATGGGCATACTGAAAAAACAGTTCTCCAATGCCGCGCTTTTGCATACCTAATACGCTTAAAATGCACTTGCTTGTAAACAAATTCTGTGGCCAATTTAATTATGCTAAATTTGTATTTTTACGGTGAGTATGAGCATAACTTTTATTTGGTTTTTATATTCTCTTTTAAGTCCTACAATTTGCAAGTCGATATATTTATCAAATATGAAAGAAATTGATTAGAAAAAAAAATTTTTCAAGGTGCATTACGCCCAAACAATTGTTTCTGTTTTTCTATCAAAGGGATGTTGAGCAACCGAATAACTGTATTATTAATTTTTTTAAGTCCCCTGTTAACACCGAGTCAGAAACTATTTGTTCCTCTTGTTTAACCATTACCATTAAAAAATAGGGAAACATATTGCTTAGCTGTTTGCTATAAACTGCACTGGATTGGATGAATGTAGTGTTAAGGTTTTCAAATACAGAAATATTCAATTTTGTGTTTTGAAAGATCACATGAGTAGAATCACACATCACAATATTTACACAAGTATAGAAATTTCTAAATAAACGTATATAAACTTTAAGTTAATATTTTCAATTCAATTTATCATTCCTTTCTAAAACTGTTAATTTGATGATTTCATTGTATAATATTCAAATCAGAGCTTTATGTGCTAAATTTACGCATTGTTAATACATATTTTTAAACAACATTAATATATTTAATATACATTTAAAAGGTTTTCAGATTGGCGAACGTTTCAATGAAATTTCATGAATTCCTAAATGCTTGAAAATAAATACTTGTAAAATTAAATAATTGTAGCGTGTAAAAATATAACAAACTCACGTATTTGGTAAACGAGTTGATATTACTAAAAGAAAGCAAAACAGATGTTATAACAATTCAAGGAGATTTAGCTTTTGTTTACAGTTTAGTAAATATCAATACTCTAGCATTTCCCACTGAAAATACATAGAACGAACTTGGTGGTCAAGTGATATGACCTTCCCAACACAGACTACATTTCAGTATCGTCAGAGTTCGAAGGTGGTTTTTTTGGCCGCCATTCTACGAATCTATCAAAACCTTGAATTTTGCACGACCGTCTGTACAGGGAGAACGTAGCGGTTTATTAAACGGAAACGGGCCATTCGAGGTATCTAATGTGCACTTTGAAAACGTTTAACCATTATAAACTATCCCTAAGAAAAATATCAAATAAACAATGTTAAAGGTCACCAGCTTAACATTGCCTTTACTATTTGAATGTTTTTGAACCCATGTTTTTACAGGTTATTATAAAACCAATTCAATAAATATAAGCATTTATTCACGTTATTATTTTTAAAACACTCAAATATCTACGATGTTATTTGATTCATGTCTTCATCGAAGATCTGAGATTAAAATACTGATAAGCAGAGAAAATTAAAAGTAATTTTGAGTGATTGATGAAGTTGAATGATCAAATGAAAAACAATGTTTCTTGCTTCATATAATGCTATCGTGTTTAACAGACATGTAATTACATGTGATACCTATATTTAAACATCCAAACTAATGAAAATTTTCAAAATTAAAATCATCAATAAAACGTTGATTCATCAGCAGGGATTATATTATTAAATACTTTTTTGAGGTTCATGTGCTCCTGTGTGAATAACGTAGTAAACGTGATTCGTATGATCCAGTTTCTCAGAATAATACAAAACCTGCTAGACACATACACTAAACATAATAGTTGTCAAATAGTTATTTACGACATGAGTATCATAAGATATCTTATTACAATACGAAATTGGAGAATTATCAAACAAGACTCTTTAGCCGAAATTGTTAACCAATTGAATATTGTAATATAATGTTACCATTTGAATATCATAGAAAGTAAGACGCAATTTGTCAAAATTCATGTGAACTATAATTTTCTTTAAATTTTACTCCTTATCCTGCGAAAGATGTGTGACAGTACTTATGTTAACAGTTCTACTGCCATGGGTTTAATTAATTAGTTTGCAGTACGCAAATTATTGTTTTTGGTTTTAGAGAAGCATGGATATACAGAGTATCGGGGGAGAAAACGTCTAGAGTTTGAAAAAAACTGTTTAAACAATTTTAATCATACTTTGTCTAATAAACAACATAAATATTTTGAATGGCTGAGCTGCAATAAACACGCAAATGTTGGTTTGAAAATATGATTTCTACGCAAAACTTTGCATTCTAGAATCATGTAAACAGACCAGAAACATGTAACATGTTTATTATTAACAATATAAATTAATATATTAGTTCAGAAAAAAATTAACCGAGAAATATTTTCTGACATTTTTTCTGAGGGAGAGGGTACATATTCATTTTTGCCTTTTAGGAGAACGATACATAATATAGGCTTATCATCTGTAAATGTTGCTTATATTATTTACTGATTGATACTCATACATTTTAATGTACGTACATTTTAATATAAGAATTATAAGAATATTAACCAAATCCCACGCCCGTGATTCTTGTAAGCCCCTCTTTATTAATCTAAGAATCTAAGAAAACCTTCAACAGTTTCCAAGTTATTTGCCTTCAACATTTCCGCAGTCATTTTCATTTTCTTTTTATTGGAATTATAAGTTTCAGAGATCAGTACTACAGTACGTTTACGTATGAAGTTTGTGGAAACTTAAATTAACTTTATAAACTAACTTAATTCCAAATCTAACTAATCAAGGGTCAGGGTGCTCATAAAAGGCCTTACGTACTCTCCAACTTAAACTGTATGTTAAAAAACGCTTGAATTGAGAGTTTGTTTTTAATTCTTTTGCGGGAATGTGAGATTTGAGCAAGACTGAAACGAGATAGTTGATCTTTTCGGTTGATATGTCAATAGAATTGGCTGGAGATCTCCATAACGAATGAAAATATGTATAAGATATTTATTTGCGCGTCTGAAAATTTGAAATGAACCATGGGGCCTGTGTAATCGTTCTTAGGTATTTATTTTGATCTATTTGGATTTTGTTTAAGTTGGCTCTCGAGGCAATTAATTAGATAGGGCCTATGATTTGATTGATTAATTTTTTCGTGTTTTCGGGCGCGTCAACTTCCTGTTAGTGTAGTGCAGGTTTTTTTCTCGGGAGATGGCGGTGATCTTCCCCCGCTGGATGGCGAGATCCGGCGCCGACCTACCGTCGATTAGTGAGGTTTCCCCTAAGGAGGACTCTCCCACGAGCGGGGCACCGCCCCAGCCGGGACAAGCTCTTAGCTCCCGACTATGTGGTAGTCTAGTGCATGTTAGTGTGTGTGTGTGTGTGTGTGTGTGTGTGTGTGAGTAAGGGGAGAGGAAAGGACAAGGAAGAGGAAGGAAAGATCGCGCGCGTTCCGTGGCCCGTTTGTTAGGGTACTGCTCCGGCATTCGCCTGGTGTTGATCGGAGAAACCACGGAAAACTACCGATCAGAGCAGCCGGCCGCTAGAATTCTCCTCCATACAGCGACTGAATTCGACCTAGCTGAAAAGCTAGTGTCGAAAATCCTTGCGCCGTCAGGATTCGAGTAGACAGGGCCTATGAGTCATAATATGTCGGATAATATATTTGTATAGAGCTATTGCATTGAACATTTCCGCAGTAAAGGCTGAAAGTGCCGAGCGAGCAGACGTTTTGGGCGTTTGTAATTTCCAGGCTTTACTTCAGTGTGGATCCTTCTCCGCAGGTTCAGCACGCGATGGTGGGGCTGCACCAGGCCCAGCTATTGGTGTACAATCCTTGCAAGTATCCGATGTTTCCGCCTGTGATGTTGGTGCCGCAGGCCATTTTGCTCATCGTTCTCTTCACTCGCTTTTACAACCGCACATACGGCCCGCAGGCGGCGCCGCAACGCAAGGCCAAGACTTCCTAGAGAAAACGTGCGGCTCAAGTGGAATCTACTGAAACGCTCTCCAGTTCTGTTAAATTATTTATGCAACCGGTTTCCGAATTTATATCATTTTTGGGTGCCAGGAAAGAGTTGCGATTTTAAATTTCCCGCAAACACATCTAAAGGGAAATAATTATCCTACTAGCTCGGCCGGTTGGGTTCTTACGAAAATAATCGTCGCTGGTACTTACTTTCTTCCTAGCAAACGATCATTCGATCCGCTCTCCATACGGAAGAAGCGAGTAATCTGAAATTTGTTTCTGGAAAGAAATTATTAAACTGTGTATTGCACAAGATGCTAAAGAAATCGATTAATCAGCTTTTCTTTTTCAAAATGAGAACGTTGTAGGTTTATTCATCGATTAATTCTTTGTAACATAAAATCACCTTGGTCATGACCGGTAGTAAAAATTGTAAATAGCGCTATTATTCTATTTATATATGCATGCGCTCTTGGACGATGAGGCCAGGAAGAATCCACTGCTCCGACCAATCTTCTCTTTTGTACCTCTTGTTCTCGGTCCGCTGCCGGGTCAATGTCCTCCTCAACTTATTGTTTCAGTTACGACTCCCGGTGCCAGAATTATTCAAAGTTCCAAATAGAATTACGCACACAAAATATAAGTCCTCACTGCTCAATTATTTCCCGCAAAATGCCACCAAGTCCCGCATCTATCATTTACAATGACCTCTACGATGTGCACGGTACGCGGTCTAAAGCTCCTCTCCTCAAATATTAGGACGTTCAACCCGCCATAACTTTCATACCTTCTTGTCTCTTGTTTTACCAAAACAATCTCCAGTTTCCTTCTACGTCATACCCCATTACTAGTTTACCACCAATCGTACATGCCCTTATATCACAATCTTCTGTCCGTTACTTGCCGCGCCATGTTTATTTACTTCCGCTTCCCTGGTTGCTAAGGAACGCCCTGCCTGCATGCCTATGCCCTCAACATTTACACTTTTTACGAAGAATTTAATAAATTCTTGTCCCCAATTCCCATCAAAATATTGTGTGACAGTCTGGTATGTCACACTACTGAAGTGACCACTTCCATTACTGGACAATTTTTTGTGGATCCGATTTGTTCCACGTGATACCCGTGAAAATATTTTTTTTTTAAATTTAAGGGCTTCTCAGTAAGCACGTTTTATAGATCAAATTATATTAGACGGTCGTAACAAATAAAATGACGAATTAGCGATTTTCGTCCGGCAAGTTACAGATGCAGAAGTCTAGTAGAGATTACTGTTCTAATTCAGTATTTTCGCACATCAAGATATATTGTCAGATGATTTCGAATAGTGATATTTAGAGTTACTTACCTTGCGGAGGCATTAATTTATTTTTCTCTAAAATAATTTTCATGCACTGTCTGCTGTTTTCAAGGCGTGAATGGCAACTTCATGTCTCCTTGGCAATCTAGTCAACGAAAAGTAGGTAACTAAGGATGTAAAAAAGAAAATACTGCACTTACTGTTAATTGAACGATTTTGTATTCGATTTTTAAATGAACGCGTACAGCTTCCGATATTTACTTATTTACGTATAAATATAGTTTTTTTAAACGTTTATTCATCTTTCAACTATTTATAGTGAAAATGTTGGAAAGGGATTCTGAAACTAAAAAAAAGTGCGCAGATGCTACTTCTCCCCCACACGTCACTTACAGTTTTTACTGTTCTGTACTAAATAAATAAAATCTAATAAGAAACCAACTAAAAAATCAAAACTACTTGATTCCCATATCATCATAAAGCAAGAATCATCATTAAGCAGCAATATGTCACAATTTGGTGACGGGACTTTGGAATTTAATTGCAATTCCTAAGGAATAGGATGTTTGGTTCCCTACATAGTAAGACTTTAAATTGGTAGTAATGGCCACAATACCTACTTCTCATAACGCAACTAATCAAAATTGCGAATTCGTAATGAAGCTGTGACCGTTTAATACAGATTAATCAAGAAAATGGATCGCAGATTAAGAGGCCAGGTAACTGCATATTTATATGCACCTAATGGGAAAATTGATGGGTTTTACGAAAAAAGGCAAAAAATGGAAGAGGCTGCATAATCATGATGGCCTTTTCAACTGATTTCAAATATTCTCATCCGCCATCTTCGAGTCTTGTAAACGTATCTTGTAATATATTGATCTTTCTTCCCAGTGTTTTGAATTGGTTTGTTTGTTAATATTGACGCAAAATATAAGTGTTTTTTAATAAAATGTGTTGAAGCGTATCATTGGATGGAACATTAGTATACACACATTTGATTCTAGACGATGCACATATTACTTCAAATTGACTAGAAGTATTAATGAGATATATTGATGTTGCTTAAAAGCAGCAGTTTTTTAAATAATTGTTTTAAAAACTTGAATAATCATGAACAGTTCGGAAATTAATTTATAAAGTAAAAAATATTTACCTTCATTTTTCCCCTTGTCCTTATTCTTTGTTAAAATCCTCCAGAATCGAGACTTAAAATATATTATAATATGAAACTAATGTTTAATAATGTATTGTTATTAAACAATTACTAAAATAATTACTTATTTAACCAAAATATCGTATCCCTGGAATTATAATTACAAACAGTTTGAAGTGTACATTTCCTTGATCAAACAATATGTATTCTAATGTTTCAACGTTATAGTTAAATAGATATATTTAATACAAAAAATATCAATTAAAAAGAAAATAAAAAATCTCTGCAGTGACATATTCACTAAGCTGGGCACGAGAATGGAGGACGAAAATACTCATTTTTCTCGAGCATTAGTAAAAGTTAATGTGTATAAAAATTAAACGATAGTGGACGTTCAGAAGACCGTTACCACCGTGGTACTCGTTTGAACGGTTGAAACAATAAAATTTTCACTGAACGCAGTTGACCAAAGAGTATATCTCCATATGGCAGTTGACAACCTCGTCACAAGAGAACAGTCGTTAATCTGGCTGTGTAACTTACACGTGGTACAATTTGGTGGGTACTAGAAATATCAATTAAAGTACGTTTGTCGTCGTTACGTTTATTAAGAAGTGAACTTGTCCACTACCTATTTTTCAAGGTAATTTTGCAGGAAATGATTCATAATCTTGATGACCATGTTAATGCAGGAGTCGGCAGCCCCATTAATATTAATACAATTGAGTTTTCTGATCATCTCCTACCATCTACACAAAAATTACTAATATTAAGGCTACCCAGGTAAAATTGTATATTCACTTCGCCTAACAAAATATTAAAAGAATAAATGCTTATTTTTAAGATACTGTTTTATTGCGTACACATTAACTTGAATATTCACGATAATATTCACAAAATTGGAGACGCTAGAAACCAAATCAATGAAGCACTATGTGCAACAGGATGTTTCACAAACACCAATCTAACATAAAAAATATCTATTCACATTTTTATGATCTTATGTGAGAATGTGCTGTCACGATTTTAGGTAATCACTATTAAAATTGTGAAAAACATTTTCTCTGAGAAAAGCTACATAAATATCACTCTTAACTTGTATACGCACGAATAATAGAAAATAATATTTTTGTTCGTGGTATTTGGTGCGTAAATTAAACAATTCTTTCAGTTTGCCGATGTTTCAGTGTTTTATTTCTCCATCTTCAGGGCTGTATTAACAACACTGTTAGAACTACATAACACATAATAAATATGACCAAATATAATGGAACAAACAAAAAAAGGAACATAGCTTACTAACATGAAGAATATTGTAAATTTCTTACGAGTGTATTAATACCCATTACATCGCGTTTCATACGGTACTTTTTCTACGACTCATGTTAACTTTTATAAGTTAAACTTTTCAATTAAATTGTTTCCTGGCAGTTAACATGCAGGATTTAGCCAAGGCCATCTGGCGCTTATCCTATCCTGCCGCAGATGACTTTGGTTTACCATTGCGCTAGTCAAATAGGATCAAAGTGAAATTACGTTTCAATTGATTTTAAATAATATTCCACGTACAAAAAATTAATAATAATAATAATTAAATAAATTAAAACTGACCAAAATAATATAATATTAATGCCAGTTTAATGTATACAATCGAACGAAACATTTACTAGAACGATTCTCAACACCACCTTCTACAGTTTACAAAGCCTTGCTTACTGGTAAGTGACGTCACTAAGATGGCGGCGTTGGTAGTCATGAGGCAGCGCGGCGACCGCGTGGCTGCATTGGGCGCAACCATGTTGTTTTCAGTTTAATTCTCCTGGTGCGGTCCGTGTGTATGGAGCATTTCGGAGTGTATTTACGTACGTGTATTCTACTACCGCTTCGATATAACGTGTTAGTTCTGACGATTTTAGACGTGTAGTTCCGAGGTATCGAGGAAATTACGATAAAACCTCGGAAGTACATGTGTTGGTTTTCCAAAAGATACTGCCATGCAGAAGAAATGGACTCCTGCTATTCTCAGAGAAGATTTTGTTCCATTCAAATCCTCGATCGTAAGGATGTCGTTCATATGTACATATTGAACCTACATTTATGAAGCTGATTATTTATGCAAAGCATTATTTTATGTAAGTTGGTAAGTGTTTTGAAATTATTTACTAATATTGCTAATGATCTATCATAAAACTAGATTATTTGCAATTAGATCTTTCAATTCTTTCCTATAGTACGATGCTGAACTTGCAACTATTTTCTATATTCTGTTAAGTGAATAGCGATAGTAAAAACTTAAAGAAGTTGTTGAATAATCTTATAGCGTTTTCCATTCGCCGCACTAGTGCGCACCCAGTGCGCACTCAGGACAGCTTTCGTGTTCCATTCGACCGCTAGGGCGCACCAGTGCAAAGAACTGCGTGTTCCATTCCCACATCGACACGGACCCAGGGCGCACTAAACTGCACGGACGATCGCGTCAGTGCAGTCCAGTGCACCGGGCCATTGTGAGGTTAGGTACGGAAGTTATCCATGCTGATTTAGGTTCGTGGTGAAATTGTGAAGGCAACTGAGGATCTTCTGTCACGCAGGGATACTTCGAATGATGGAGTATATTATGTTTTGCAAGAAATGTCTTAAAATAATGTTTGTGATTTACACGAAGTTTGGAAAATCAGATTGTGTTTTCCGAAAATTTAACCTTGAATAACTTCATATTAACAAATCCAGTGCTATTTAGAAACTAAAGTGTTTTAGGTACGTATCAATTTCGAAACGCTAAAAAGTGAAAATAAAAATAGTGACCCTTACAAAATCATTCAGATATATATGCCAAGAAATGTTTCTCGCACGCCCGTACATATACCAGCGGAAATGTTTATGTTAATATTTTTATTGTTTTCAGTAATCAAACAATTCTACAGAAGCCTTTCGGTTCAAAATTTTGTGTACTATGTCGATCACTGGCAAACCTCGAAAAATGAAATTACGATTCATACGCATTTAAAGTTTTCGTAGTTTTTAAATAAAGAAATCACACGTTAATAATTTATGAATTAAGAAGTAAGAATTACCAAAAGACTTCATAAAAATTATAACGACGATCATAATTCAAAATTATTATTTTTCGAGTTCCATCAATGTGACTGACCAAGAACAGCTGTGTATAATTTCACTGCGTAGCGCGTAAGCCCTGACTCAGTTCCGGAATCCGTTTCATTCGTAGCTGCCCTTCACGCGTGTGGGGCAGCCCTGTTGCGGAGCGATGACGTTTCTGCCCTGCACTAGGGTGGGTTTCAGTGCAACGAATGGAAAACGCTATTAGAATAGTAGCACTTCAGTTGTAGCACTCAGTTGTAATATTCAGTTATGTGTAAGAAATTCATAACCTCCAAATTAATCTTCAAGATATTTTCTGTAACTTGTGTGAGTAAGTTACTAAAATAAAACAATAATTTATGTCAAAAGAATTACCTTAGATAAGCATCGAAACAAAAGTCTCTGGGTGCATTAACTAATTTCAAATTGAAAAATATATTTGTTCTTTGGTAAAATTAGTTTAAATATGAAAATGAAATTCTAGGTATATATTTGATATTATAGACCAACCAATTTTAGTTTACCTCTCATGTTATTGTTATTATTATTATTATAGTATACATATTATATATATATATATATATATATATATATATATATATGTATTTATATATATATATAGTTATCTGGTCACTTTACTTTCTTATACCTTTTGAAAAGGGAAAATGTAAAAACAAATTCTATTTTATCACTTGTATTTTACAAGATATTTGAGGTAACTTTGTTTTTTCAAATGAAACTATACATATTTTTTCAGTCTATCATAAAGAGCGTAAAAAGACGAATCCAATGATATACATATTGTCATATGTTAGGTAACGATTTTTTTGAGAAATTTTGATTCTTTTGCGACCAGTTCTTAACGGATATTTTGAATGTAACAGTCCGCCACCGAAGGTCACGCAGCGCTCCATCAGCGAGCGCGCGCTCGGGGAAGGGAAGGGATCTTAGTATTTCAAGATACAAAACATATCCCAAATATTCACATAACTGTTGTAGTTTTTCCCCTGAACTCTGCTTTCCATCCTTCCCCATTTCCAGACTTTTTTTAAGAAATGGAAGGATTAAAAATTAGGATTTATCGTATGTATTGTAATAAAATTGTTTATTACTTCAACTCCTCTCCCCTCAACTTGAAGAGAACCTTTTCTTAGTGTCCTTCATCGAGCTATCTCCCATCTGACCTAAGCCTATCTTCGTATTTCGCACGTGGAGAGGCTGTCAACGTATGCGCCGCGCCGTAGGCGTAGGACCGTTTCTTCCCTCCCCGACCCCTCCTACGGTGAACCGAGGAAGCTTTGACACCTCGATAATATGATAGGAGCGTTCAGAATATTCGGGATGTTATGTAACATTATGTAAAAACAATCCATAATCTGATGACATTCAAAACAACTCACTCAACATTACTTAATGAACTGTCCCTCATTTACATCCAAGAACTTCGGATTGTTCGGAATATACAGAATGTTAAGGGATGAAAGGTCGAAATTTTAAGACAATTTGAAGCATATTTTGTCTAATAAACTCTTTGGGTATTACGAATGTGTGAGTCGTAATAAACACTCAAATATTGGCTTGAAAAAATACTTTATATGCAAAATATGCATTGCAAACGCAAAATTTGCATATTTTAATAATATATTTCATTATATTATAAATTATTCATGATTTTCATTATATATAATGAAATATGATGTAATCATTATTATTCAAATACTATTTGTTCAGAAAGATATATTAACGCAGAAATAAAAAAAGGCCACCATAGTCGATGAATAGGTAGAATGTTGGTAAATTTTGTTCTCGTCTTTTTTCTGTTAATTGCGTAATTGTAAATATACAGACACTGCAAGATATTCCTCTCCTAAATGCATGTTGAGTTTCTGAGATTTTATTTTCCATTATTGGTTTAGTCTTCTTCCTATTATATTCCATACATCTGGTCCTCCATCCTTCGTGCCAACATGTATTTATGAAAGCTGTTAATCTTAGGTTAAACTGTAAGGGTGCATACTCTATTAATTCTACATTCAGGTCATCTGTACCTGCAGACTTTTTATTTTTACTAGCTTTGAGTACTTCTTCAAGTGCTTGCATATCAACGTTGTCTACATTGTCAATGGGTTCCATTAATACTGCATCAGTTTCATCAGTCGTCCCTCGGTTGTGAAAATAATTTAACTATTCTTTTTCTGGTGTAGGATTAATTCTTAGAGTATCTTTTTCTTCTTTGTTTAATTCTTTTATAATTTTTATTTGCATTATCTTGCCTTCCATGTAGATCGTTTTATTTATTACTTGTTTATTAATTTTTTATTTATTTATTTATTTTTATTTGTTTAATAATTTTTATTATTTATTTTTAATTTTTTATTTACTTATCATTTATTACGACTATCATTAAATATATTTTAAAGTTAATCATATTTCAATTTCAGTTGTTGTTTTTTTTCAAAAAAATGTATTGAATGTGGTACATTTTGAATACATTTTCGGGGCTCCTACTTACGTGGCGAGGCTGGGGCACGTTGCCCCAGCTGCCGTACCCTCTAGACGCCCCTGCCTAGTTTATGAACTGGCCGACGACGTCCGCACCGCACAAGTGGCTGAGAGAAGCACGCTTGGGAGGCGACATCACACTTCACATCACATTTCATGTACTATTCTATAAATAAATGTTCTTCTTAAAAAAGTAAAACGGTTTTTATTTTACCTAAAACAACTTCACAGTAGACAATACCAGGCGCTTAAGCGCCTAGCAAACCTTCGAAAATATTTGATTGAGAGGGAAGGTATGGTTTGCACCAGCAGTCAACCTTATTTTTAATTATCTTTTCTTGCAAAAAAATATTTCCTTTCTCCGTACCCTCTTTGTACCTTCACCTCTTAAAAAAGTATGAATCCCAATTGCCAGAAACGTTATGCTGCAATTGGGTCAAGTTGCCGCGTGACAGAATACAGCAGAAAAAGTACACACTACTTTACAAATAAGTAAGTAAATTTACAAAAGATATTCGTCACCTGCTTAGCACATGCAAATTACATTCGTATGTACTACAATGTATACATAATTACATACATATACACTCATATGAACATACATATACTTACACACGCGTATCTACAGATTCATACATATATGTAATACATTTGTACGTTAGAGATGCAGTACATATATACACACATGTACAGTACTCACATACTACATGCTTAAAAACTTACTATAGACATACACACTTGCTTACACATATTCATTTGTATGCATGCACAAACTACTAAGGAGAGAAATTAAACTTAACAATACAACGGTATTCAGTACAACTTAATTTATGCTTTTTCTAACACATGATTTACTCATTAACATAGCAAATAGAATACATGAAAAATAGCTTAGCAAACGAGGCAGATTAGTATTGCCAAAAACAAAGGGCAAAAGAAAAGAAGAGAAGAAAAATTACTTCCACTTCACGGCGGTATATTAGACTCTACTACACGTTTTCTGAATTTTATGTTCAATACTTTTTCACTCTACCTTATGTTCATTTCATTTTCCCTCTATGATTCCCTACAAATGAATACCTCGCACTGAGTGAAGGAAAGGATGAAAAACTATTGTAGGGAAGTTATTCCTCCTAATATTAATCGGTTCACAAAGGAGAATTTACCTACGTTCTTTGCATTCTTGTTTGAATTTTATGATCGGGATACAATCTGCTCAATTTGTCCGGTTTATCTAACCTTCCACCAATTTCGTGTCATGCAGATGAACCTGGTTATGATTTACACAGAAAATGAAGTCGTGCTCTTTGTCTTCCGTTCTCTAGTGATTCCCATTGACGAATTTTTCACCTTTAAAAATTCATGGCTTCGTTCGGGTTTGGACACCGATCACACTTGTCACTTTTACCAGAAATTTCAAATGCGAGTGTAACCTCAGTAAGCATTAAAGCCAGATGGACAGGGGTTTCTTCAATTAGGAAAAGATCGTACGCATGGTTTAGGCGTTAACAGTGATCACAGACAGACGGACAGAGTGACAGACAGAATGCCAGACAGGCGGGCGGACGGACGTTTTTAAAAGAATCAACACTTTTTCGGTATCAGGTGACCCCAAACCGTGTATTTCCGTTGAAATCTCGAAATCGATTTTCCGCAGAATTACATAACTTTCTGTATACTACGTATATTTCTCCGTATATACGTATGTATACGAGAAAATAAACTAGTGATGCTACAGAATGGCACAGACTTTCTCGTACTAGTTAGCTACCTAATCTGTTTCGTTTGCTTTTCGAATTTGTCTCCATCTCTCCTCCCAGGTGGTTCACATCGGCATCAAAAAAAATTGTCGCCATTTATTATTTTTCAGTTCTCTAGCTACAGAATATTACTTGTGGTGCTACGTCAGAACATTTTTTGTGCTCGATTTACAACTCATGTAATTTTCGAAAATTAGAGAGTTGAACGAACCATTTTTTAAGTGTCATTTGCTGTATCCGAAAAAAAATTAGAAGAAAATTTTGGAGCGGGTTTTGCGAACAAAAAAATACATTTTGCCTTTACTTCAAATATTGCTTCAAGCTCTTTGAAGCAGGAAAAGCAATACATAATAACTACAGTCTAACTAAAAACGATGCAAAAATGTTGAACGCAAAATATAGCTGTGAAATTTCAATTAATCTACTCAACTACTTACTTACTTACGTAGTAGCGGTATGATACACAGGAGTAATGGGTACATTTTTGGAACCACCAACAGCTTACGATTTCAGTAATAAAATGATTTCAACACATGCACATGAAAAAAAAACACTACGAGAGCTACGATGACACTTAAACCTGAACACGAATATGTATTATGACTAACACATACAAACACACTCACTTATACGTAATATTTTTTCAATATTCCACTCGTAGCTCTCGTGTTCAGACTGTATGAACACAAGTACATTCTTTAACAACAACGTTCTTGTCATGCTAACCGTTTTATCCATAAATCACTGGAAAAATCTCTAGGCGAGAGAAAAATCACAGTTGCGATAATACAATACATCGAGAAAATGTTACAAAATAAAATCTTTAGAAATTTTTTCAATCGACACAAGGGCTAACGTTTTGTTTTTCTGAATTATGTAAATTTTATCCTATTTATAATTTAAAAACACGTCCATTTTTCAGGATTATTTTGGTGCCCCAAATATTA
The DNA here is from genome assembly GCA_011170035.1 of Teleogryllus occipitalis. NCBI lineage: Eukaryota > Metazoa > Arthropoda > Insecta > Orthoptera > Gryllidae > Teleogryllus > Teleogryllus occipitalis. The sequence continues at coordinate 28,745 of BLKR01003929.1, forward strand.
TGGACAAATCAGAGTTTTAGAATATTGGAGAGAATTGAACTCTTTTCCACTGTGAAGAATTTTGGCGAAAACTGTTGCATGGTTTTTGAGAAAATTTGGTTCAAACATTTCAGACAATTCTCCAATTCAGTTCAATGATACTCAACGTTTATGGAAATCTTATGGACATTTCAAAAAACCATCATTAGAGATACTTTGAGCTCATGTGTTAAGAGACGCATTGAACAATGAAATATACCTGTAATGTAATTTTACGACGGGCGAGTCAAGTACATTTTTTTGTTATTTTGGAAAAAACAAATGAATAGAGTAACAAGAAGTTTATGTCATCGTAAAGGGTGCATTTAGCAATACCCCTACAAAAAATTTAAGAAAAAACTAGGAATCGTTTTCAGAAAAAAATATTTTTGTTATTTTTTTTAATTGCAATTATTGCGCGCAATATTGCCCGAAATCTACTAAAAGTTTCAAAAAACACATGACCTTAATGAAAGAACCACTTATAGACAACAAATTTCATTTGAAGGAAAAATCTCTATCTTCAATTTTATAGTTGTAAGAAGACGCAGAAAAAATCATAATGTTAAAATTTTCAAAAATTCAGAGTTAATCGTGAAAATCGGACCTATGGCACGTTTATAAGCGTATTTTACTCTACTCTTACAAGAAATTTAAAAAAAATTGGAGCCGTTTTTGATAAAATTTTGAAAATGTTCGCGAAGCTTCATGTAAAGTACCCCTCAATTTTAAAGAATGTTTTTCAAAATCTCAAAGTTTCAGCTAGAGTCAGATCGACAGGGATTTTTTCAGTTTGGAAAAGATCGTACCTGTGGTTTAGGTGCTAGTAGTGTTCACAGACGGACGGACGGACGGTTTTGATTCCAATTGGTTTTTCGGCATCAAGATCCCACAAAACGAACTGTGGCTACACCAAGTGTTAGAGAATTATTTTTCTTAATTTAGAAACTGGTTTTATGCCCTTCTTGGTGTCCAGAGCTCGGCATGGAATTTGTTTGTGCCGAAAATATGACGGTCTTTTTCACAGCATTGCATAACTTTCTCTATGCTACGTATATTACTCCGTATACACGTAGGTATACGACAATGTAACCAGAGCTGCTACAGAATGGTACAGACTTTCTCGCAGAAATATTATCTAATTTCCTTGGTGTGTGCTGGCTTTTGAGCCTTGACCCCATCATGTTGCCAGCTGCCATGTACCGCCACCCAAAAATATATTCTTTTAATTTAAACATTTAATATATATTTTAATATAATTCAATATTTAATTTAACATATTTAACAATTTAATATAATTATAATTTTAATATATATTCCAATTTAATATATATTTTTTTAATTTCTAAACCTTTTCGTATCCTAATCGTAGATCAAAAATTTACTTAAAGAATATAACAGAAGAGTAAAACCCCATCCTAAATGGCAACTTTCATTCAAAAATTTAGAGCATTTTTGAAGAAAATGGCGCTTAAGCGTTACTGTAAATGCCATATTTGAAGCTCTTTTTCCCAGGAATCTATTGAGTTTTCGGAGAACTTTCTCAAAGTCATTTGAAGCACATTCACTCACAAACGCAATTATGTATACAAATTGATGGAAACGTAGATATTAATGGCGTGAAACACATTAAAAAATTACATTTGTGTACTGTTTGGAAAAACAAAATACACAAAAATGAACTTTATGACATATTAAACAGTGTCATTACCACTATCAGTTGCCAAAGTTTGAAGAAAAATTTTGAAGCAATTTTTGAGAAGATGGCCGCAGAGCGTTTCTGAATTTTGAGTTTATTTTAACACAAAACTGTTGCGTTTTCGAGAAATTTTACTTGACAATTTTTAAAGCACATATACTCGTAAATGCAATAACGATAAGAAATCGATTGTAAGGTAAATATTACCTAAGTTAAGAGACAAGTAAAAAAATATACTTTTGTAATTTTTGAAAAAAACAACAACAAAGGAATAGAGCAATGTGGCGTTTATGTCATCGTATGGGGTACATTTGGCATTACTCATACCAAAAATTTAAAGAAAAAATCTGGGGCCGTTTTTGAGAAAAAAATCCGGAATTTTTTAAAATTCCAAAAAATAATATTTTTTAAAATTATTTGAAAAAAGAATTTGGAGCCATTATTGAAAAAATGTTTAAGCGTTTTTGAAAATGCGGGATTTCAGTTTTACAGAAAACTGTTGTGTTGTTCAGAAAATTTATTTGACAATATTTAAAGCACATGTATTCATAAAGATAATACTGTGAAGAAATCGCCTCTAAAGTAAGTATTACCGAGGTGAGAGAAGTTAAAAAATTATTTTTTTAATTTTTGAAAGAACAAAGAATAGAACAATGTGGCGTTTATGTTATTGTTTAGGATTTGTTTGGCACGGACGGGACGGACGGGACGGACGGGACGGACGGGACGGACGGGACGGACGGGACGGACGGGACGGACGGGACGGACGGGACGGACGGGACGGACGGGAAGGACGGGACGGACGGGACGGACGGGACGGACGGGACGGACGGGACGGACGGGACGGACGGGACGGACGGGACGGACGGGACGGACGGGACGGACGGGTCGGACGGGACGGACGGGACGGACGGGACGGACGGGACGGACGGGACGGACGGGACGGACGGGACGGACGGGACGGACGGGACGGACGGGACGGACGGGACGGCCGGGACGGCCGGGACGGCCGGGACGGCCGGGACGGCCGGGACGGACGGGACGGACGGGACGGACGGGACGGACGGGACGGACGGGACGGACGGGACGGACGGGACGGACGGGACGGACGGGACGGACGGGACGGGACGAACGGCCGGCTGGAGGAGCGGCCGGACGGCCGGACCGACGGACCGACGGGCCGACGGGCGGACGGGCGGACACGGACGGTCTGACTGACGGACACGGACGAACACGGACGGACGGACACGGATGGACAGACAGACGTTTAAAAAAATATTTTTCGGTATCAGGGGAGCACAAAACGTGTATTTCCGTTGAAATCTCGAAATTGATTTTCCGACGCGTTACAAACTTTCTCTATACTACGTATTTTACACCGTATATAAGTAAGAATACGAGGGAGTAACCAGTCGTGCCACAGAATGGTACAGTCTTTCTCGTACTACTTATTTTTACTTTCTCGTATATGGTCATAAATACTGAGTAATAATATACGTAGTATAGAAAAAGTTATGTAATGCTGCGCCAAAAAACAGGGGATTTTCGGCAGAAAAAAATTCATTGCAGGACTCAGATAACGAAAAAGTAGATAAATTCAGTTGCTAAATGAAGAAAAGAATCCTCTAACACGTGATGTAGCCAGTGATGTGTGTGGGTCCTTGATGCCAAGAAAAACAACAATTGAAACCAAAACGTCCCTCCATCCATCTGTCGTACGTGAACAAACCTAGCACCTAAACCGTGCGTATCAGTTTATCCAAATTAAAGAAATCCCTATCGTTTTTACGTGAGATGAAGCTCTGCAATTTTGTGAAACATTCATTAATTTTTGGGGCGACTTAATAGGAATCCCTAGGATCATTTTCAAAATTTTCTCGAAAACGGCTCCACAATTTTTTCTTTAAATTTCTTGTAAGAATAGAATTAAATACACTTATAAGGGTGACATAGGTCCGATTTTCAGGATTAACTCTAAATTTTCGGAAATTGTAAAATTATGCATTTTTTTCGGGAACTTCTTACAACTATAATATTGAAAATAGAGACTTTTCCTTCAAGTGAAATATTTTGTCCATAAATAGTTCTTTCATTAACGTCATGTATATGTTTTTGAAAATTTTACTAGTTTTCGTGCAATATTCGCATTTTTAAAAAGATTACACAAACAAGATTTTCTCGAAAACGGTTTCAAATTTTTTCTTTAAATTTTTGGTACGGTTAGTGCTAAACAAACCCTATGCAATGGCATAAACGGGATATTGCTCTTTTTTTTAAAAAATTACAAAAATGTACTTTTTGTGATCGTCTCTCACGTCGGCAATATTTACATTAGAGGCAATTTCTTCACATCATTGTATTTATGAGCACATGTGCTTTAAATAATGTCAAGTAAAGTTTCTCGAAAATTCAACAGTAAAAATTGTTATTTTCAATGTAAATTACTATTTTGGAAAAAGTTTTAGCTTTCTTTAATATTCTTAAAATAATATTTCGGTTCTACTATTTGGAAACTGAAAAGTTGAGAAAATGTAAAAAAAAAATGTATTTTAGGCGGCGATACATGGCAGCTGGCAAGAGGATGAGGCAAGACCGTAAAGCCAGTTAACACCAAGGAAATTAGAAAACTTAACTACGAAAAAAGTCTGTGCCATTCTATAGCACCTGTAGTTCTAATTTCTTTTAACTGGCCTCTTGTTTCGGTCTTGCCTCAATCTCTTGCCAGCTGCTATCTATCGCCGCCCAAAGTACATTTCCTTTTTTTTATTTTCTCAATTATTCGGTTTCCTAATAGTAGAACCTAATAGTAGAATTAAGGTTTCCTAATAGTAGAATTAAGAATATTAAAGAAGAGAAAAATGTCTTCCTAAATGGCAGTTTTCACTAAAACGTTTGGAGCTGCTTTTAAGAAAATGGCGTTTAAGTGTTACTATAAATACGTTGAAGTTCTTTTTCACAGAGTTTACGAAAAACTTCTTGTCATTTGGAAGTTTACGAAAAACTTCTTGTCAAAAACTTGGAAGTCATTTAAAGCACTTCTACTCACAAATGCAAAAATATAAACAAATCGCTGGAAACGTGTATACTAATGGGGTGAGAGATATTTCAAACAAATTACACTTGGATAATTTTTGAAAAAGGAAAGAATATTCCAAAATGAACTTTATGTCATTTTAAACAATGTAATTAGCACTATCTACATGAAACGTTTGAAGAAAAAAATTGGAATCGTTTTTGAAAAAAATAACGTTTGAATGTTTCAGAAACTTTGGAATTTTGAGTTTATTTTCGCAGAAATTTTTTGAGTTTCCGAGAAATTTTATAAGACATGATTTGAAGCACATGCACCAATAAATGAAATAATGTAAACAAATTTCACCCAATGGAAATAATTACGACGCGAGAAACATGACAAAAAATTACAGTCTTGTATTTTATAAATACACAAAAAATAAAGAAATATGACGTTTATGCCATCTTACAGAGTACACTTATCTCTAACCACTACAAAATGTTGAAAGTTTCGATTTTTTAGAAAATCTTTTTTTTTTTAAATTGCACTTATTGCAGAAATTGCTCGAAATCTCAATTAAAAAATGTACTGACATTAATTGAAGAATTAAACTCGAAGAAAAAAATTATTCTTGAAAGAAAATTCCCTATTTTCAATTTTGTAGTTGCAGGAAGAGGAAAAATTCAAACATTTGAAATTTTCGAAAATTCAGATTCAACAGAGGATTGGCATCTTTAAAAGTGAATTTTACTCTATTCTTTGAAAAATATTTGGAGTCGTTTTTGAGAAAATGTCCCAGGGGCTTCTTATAAAGTACCTCCAAATTTAAAGAGTGTGGTTGCAGCGCCTCGATCCAGTGGATTAAGATTGACCGGGGAATATCCATTTTGGAAAAACTCCTACGCATGGTTTGTGCGCTAGTTGTGTTCACAGACCGACAGAGGGATGGACAGACGGACGGGAGGACGGGAAAAAATCGGTATTCACACGAAAATGTGTATTACCGTTGAAATCTCGAAATCGATTTTCCGCAGCTTTACATAACTTTTCTTATACTAGAATATATAGGTTTATTACTCCGTATATACGTCGTACATATATGAGAACTAGTGGAGCTGTAGAATGACACAGACTTTCTCGTATTCGTTTTTTTATTTTCTTTTGGTCTGAGCTAGCAATTCTGACTTGCCACATAATCTTGCTGGCTGCCATCCATCGTCGTCCAAAGTACATTTTCTTAAATTTTTTCAATTTTTCGGTGCCCGAAGGTAGAAAGAAAATATTAATTTAAAAATATTAAAGGAGAGTAAAAACTAGTCATAATAGCAATTTTCATTAAAAAAATTTCAGCCGTTTCTATGAATGGTACTGTCAATAAAAAAATTGATGCTCTTTTTCACAAAAAATTGTTGAGTTTTCGAAAAGCTTTATTGGGAGTTACTTAAAGCTTTGTTACTGACAAATTTATTGATGTAAATGAATTGCTAGAAATGTGCTTATTGAGGCAAGACTAAATGGCGTTTCCGAAAATGCGGAAATTTGAGATCATTTTCACAGAAAGGATTTTAGTTTTCGATAAACTTTATACGACATTAATTGAAGCACATATAACCATAAATATAATAATGTGAACATACTATCGCTAATGTAAATATTAACAATGTGAGAAACAAGTCAAAAAATTACAATTTTAGTAATTTAAAAAAAACAAGATTATATGACGTTTATGTCATCTTATGGAGCACATTTAGCACTATTTTCGCCAAACGTTTATAGAAAACATTTGGAGCCGTTTTCAAAAAAAATTGTTTTTGTTATTATTTAAAGTTGAACATATTGCACGGAATCTTGAACAAAAGCTATTCCAATTTTTAAAAAATTTACATGACCTTAATTAAAGAACTGATTAAGGAGATAAAATGTTACATGAATGAAACATCTTTAGCTTCAATTTTGTACTTGTGGGAAGATGCCGAAAAAAATTAAAAATTTTTCAATTTAAAAAAATTAAGAGTTATCAGTGAAAATTGGTGCTATGGCACATTTATAAGACAGACAGTATTTGACTCTATTCTTACAAGAATTTGAAAGAAGAAATTCGGAAACATTTTGGATAAAATTTTGAAATTTCCCAGGTAAAGTTCCCCCAAAAATTTTTCAAACTCGCAGAACTTCGATTCAGATTGGCGGTTTGTTCAGTTTGAAAAAAAATCGTACGCATAGTTTAAACGCAACTGTTTTTCACATACATTTGACAGAAAGACAGACGGACAGACAGACGAACGGACAGATGAACGGACAGACGAACGGACAGACGAACGGACGAACGGACGAACGTTTGGAAAAAAAGATAGATCGTACGTGTAGTTTCCGCGCTAGTAGTGTTCATGAACAGACGGACGGATGGACGGACGTTCGTTTTGAAAATAAACACTTTTTCAGTATCAGGGGACTCCAAAACCTGTATTTCCGTTGAAAGTTCAAAATCGATTTTCCGCAGCATTACATAACTTTCTCTAAACTATGTATATTACTCTGTATGTACGTAAACAAGAAAGTTAAAATATTGAGGACTTGTTGGACTCCAAAACTTAAGGTTTGAAGCCTGACTTACAATAGAGATAATTGTTATCGTTTAATGTCATTCGTCAAGATTGCAAGTGATGGTTGTAAAGGCATGGTTGATGCTCATCCCTTTGTGAACACCTTTAATGTGGTAAAAAGAATTCGACTGCTATTTCATGTAATTATACATCTAGCAATAACGAGACTCATTCAAAGAAACGAAATGACGCAGTGATTGTCGTATGTTAATTATCGTGGCATGGCGCTGCTTCACCTGGCGACGAGGCAGCACTTGGCGTGGGAAAGTGGGAGGGGGAGTCAGTCGGGGAGACACGTGTCCCCCCAAGGGAGAGGGGGTGACCCACCCCTCTCTGTCCCTGACCTTCCAATTGTTCTAACAGCTGGTCTCGTATGTCATAATCTCAATTGTTTTCAGCTCACTCACGATTTGTCGCTTGAATCTCGTTGACACGAGCGCCAGGTTGCTCAGGATTACAGTTACAATGTGTATTGTTTTGCCATTTGTGTTTGAAAATTTTAGTTAGGTTTGATATTCATTTTTTTTCCCCAATGTGAGTTTCTCTGAGTCTTACGCTTAATTTTGAAAATGTTAAGTATTCATGTACAGTACCCCCAAAATCAAAATATCCGTTTAAATCTCAAGGGGCTTCGATTTCCCTTAATTTGATTGAAGATTTTCATTTTTGGAGAAAATCCTCTGATCGGGATGGCCGCTAGCCTTCACCAGAAACGGACAGCCAGACGTCTTCATCCGATTTTTCGAGAAGTGTTAGAGGAAGGAATTTACTATGTATTAGAACAAGATTTATTAACTATTTTCGTTTCTAGGTCCAGGCAATAAGCTTTTCTGTTGAAATTTTGCCGTTTTCGGGCTCACGATTACAATACTTTTTATTTTCTCGTATACGTACCTATATACGAAGTAATATTCGTAGTAGAGATAAAGTTATGTAATGCTACGCGAAAAAAAGGGAATTTTCGGCAGAAAAACTCTTATTGCCGGGCCCTGATAACGTGAAAGTGGATAAATCCAGTTAGTAAATTAAGAAAAAATCCTCTAACAGATGTTGCCAGAATCCACGTTTTGTGGGTCCTTATTACCGAAAAATGAATTGACAGCAAAACGTCCGTCCGTCTGTGAACTACTAGCGTCTAAACCATACGAAGAAGTTTTTCCAAAAGGGATATTCTACGGTCGATCTCACTCGAGTCGAAGCTTTGAGATTTTGAAAAACATTCTTTAAAACTTGTGGGTACTTTACAAGAAGCCCCTGAGACATTTTCACAATTTTCTCAAAAACGACTCCAGTTTTTTCCTTTCAATTACTTGTAAGAATAGAGTAAAATACACTTCTAAGGGTGGAATAGCTCCGATTTCCTCCGTTGAGGGGAGCGGGAGTTGCCTATATTGTCTATGCAAGAAGAAGTATTTTTAATATACATTTTTTCAGAAACTAATAGTTTAGAGATTTTAAATTTTCACAGCGTGTACATTGAGTCTTTTTATAGGTTTTAAGTTATATTTTTTATTTTACACTATTTTTTTCCTTAAATTAAAAAAAATTCACACCCGTCAAAATACAAGAGTGTTTGCTAAAAGCCATCGTTAAAATTAAGAGTAAACCACTGGTAATAAGCTGTGAAATTTCGGTGTACCTAACTTTCGTAGTTTAGGAGAAAATGTTCCTTGTATGTGAAAATGTGTAACTTACGGGAAATCGCTTCTAAAGCTACATAACCAAAAAAATGCTGATAAAACCAATTGTTGGTGCTTTGTAACGCTTTATTACTTCAAATTAGCAATACAACAATAGATTATCACTAAAATTTGCAAATGATGTAACCAGGGAGTTCCACCAATGCCTGCGTGCATGAATTTCATAATTCGCGAGCCCTACGGTTGGATTGTCATATGCCACGTGGAAGAATGGAACCACCTAGATGAATAGAATAGAACGCGGAAGAATATTTTGTCTTATGACATAATCATACCATTTTTGCAACCAGTCGATTGTTTCATCAGTGAATCGACCTCTTTTCCATAGTTATCGCATCACTTAGTTTTGTAAAACCAAGTGTTTCAATTTTCTCAGTCTCACCCTCATTCGCTTTTGAATGTTGCTTATGCTTTCCAATTTTTTTACGGTAAAATCTGTACATTATGGTTTCAATGCTCCCATTCACATGAACTCTTCAGAGGCACCGTTATCAAGATATTACACACATCGAACACCGTATCTTGGAAGTCAAACTGTGGAACCACGCCCATATTCGGTGCATGTATTTATAACAATAAGGTTATCTCAACTTCTGGAGCTTGTAAACCAAAATAGTTAATTGCATTTAGAAGAGCAAAAATTATTTTTAAGCAAAAAAATCTTTTCCCGCGTCTTCCTATAATTACAAAATTGAAGATAAATATTTTTTTCTTCAGATGAAATTTGTTGTCCTTAAATAGTTCTACTAATACGCTCATATATATATATATATATATATATATATATATATATATATATATATATATATTAGCGGCGACTTGTTCACATTATTGCGTTTAAAAGCACATTTTCATTAAATATTATCATATAAAGTTTCTCGAAAATTCAACAGTTTTCTGTGAAAATGAGCTCAAAATTCTGCACTCTCAGAAACGCGGAAATGCCATATCCTCAAAAATGACTAATGTTTTTCTGCAAATTTTACCAATGGATAGAGCTAATTGAACTGTTTAATATGACATAGTTTATTTTAGGGTATCCTGTAATTTTATCAAAAATTACGCAAATGATTTTTTTTAAATATTTCTCAAGCCGTTAATATGCACATTTCCAGCGATTTGTAAACAATATTGCATTTGTGAGTTAATGTGCTTCAAAAGGCTTTAAATTAGATTTTCCGAAAACTCAAAAAAATTCTGTGACAAAGAGCTTCAAATTTCGCATTTACAGTAACGCTAAAACGCCATTTTCTTAAGAATGGCACCGCATTTTTCAATTTAAATTGCCATTTTCGTCAAGGTTTCACTCTTCTTTAATATTCTTAAGTAATATATCGGTTCTACTATTAGGAAACCGAAAAATTCATGAAATGTCAAAAAAGGTGCTTTGGGCTGTGGTAGATGGCAGCAGGCAAGAGTATCTGGCAAATCCGAATAGCTAGCCCAGAATAAAGAAAATAGAAAAATAATACGAGAAAGTCCATGCGATTCTGTAGAACTACTAGTTCTTTCTACTTTCTCACCCTTAAGAAGGTACTCCTTAAGAAGAGCAAGTTATATAGTTCTGCGGGAAAAAACGGCGAATTTTCGGCAGAAAAACACTTATTGCCGGGCCCTGGTAACGAAAAAGTGGTTAAAACCAGAAGCTAAATTTAGAAAAAGAATCTTCTAACATGTGATGTAACCACAATCCATAGTTTGTGGGTTCTTGATACCGAAAGATCGAATGACGGTAAAACTCTCTGTTGGTCTGTAACCAACTCTAGCAATTAAACCGTTCAGTCGATTTTCTACAAAATTGATATTTCTCAATTGATCAGGTTTCTGTCGCAGCCCCTTGAATTTGATTTGCGAGTAAAGGTGTTTGCATTTATGGGTAAAAGCGTTTCAAATAACTTCCAATAAACTTTTTCGAAACCTTAATAGTTTTCTGTAAAAAAAAAACTTCAAATTTGGCATTTACAGTAAAGCTTCAACAGCATTTTTCGTCAAAAACGGTTCCAAATTTTTCAACGAAAATTTTCATATAGAACTAGGTTTTACTCTTCTATGATATGCTTGAAGTATTTTTTTTTGTTTCTGTCGATAGGAGATTGAAAAAATGAGCAAATATGAAAAAATGTTAAAAAAAGTGCTTTGAGCGGCGATAGATGGCAGCTGGCAAAAGGATTGAGAGCAACCGAAAAGCTAGACCCTGCCAAAGAAATTAAGAAACTAACTAGTACGAGACAGTCTGTGCCATTCTGTATCACCACTACTTACAAATGTGGTCCAAGAGAAGGTGAAGGTAGGGCTCCCCATATACTTCACCGTCTCGGTTCAAGGAGGAGGTACTGTTGCAGGCACAACCCTGCACACATAGTAAAACGATTATGAAACTACTACTTTCTCGTACTAGTTTTCTAATGTCTTTGGTCTGCGCTAGCTTTCTATTTCTGTCCCATTCTCACGTCTCCTGCCATGTGTCGCCTTCAAAATATTTTTTAAATTTTTTTTTTCATTTTTTTGTTTCCTAATCGTAGAATCCAATTAATACTTCGTCATAGAAGGAATTTTTTGTTGAAAACTTTGACCACTTTTTAATAAACGCTTAATCGTTACTGTAATGCGAAAATTAAAGTTTTTTAAGATAAATATTTTGAACAATAAGGTATAGTCATTTTAAACTCTTCCACTCACAAAAACAATAATGTCTACAAATTTTTTGAAATATACATATTAGGCTGAGATATATTTAAAAAAAGTGTAAATTTGGAAAAAATACACAAAACAGCAAAATTAATGTTATGATATGTTAAACTGTGCAATTAGCACTATCCGTACGAAAACTCAAAAAATGGAGTCTTTCTGAGAAAATGGCGTTTGAGCGTTTCTGAAAATGAGGAATTTTTAATAATTTTCACAGAAAACTTTTGAATTTTCGAGCCACTTTGAATGACTTTCACTTAAAGTACATGTACTCATAAATGCAATAATGTGAACAACTGGCCTCTAATGTAAACATTAACGTCAGAGACAAGTCAGAAAATTACATTTTTGTACTTTTTGAAAAACAAAAGAATAGGGCAATATGGCGTTTATATAATCTTATACTGTACACTTAGTACTATCCCTATCAAAATTTTAAAGAAAAACTTTGAAGCGGGTTTTTCGGAAATCACATATTGCAGGCAATATTGGGAGGAAACTAAAATTTTTAAGCAAATGTGCATGCCCTTATTGAAAGGCAGAATTATGAAGAACAAATTTCATTTGAGAAAAAAAAACTATCTTCAATTTTCTACTCAGAAGTTTTTGTAGAATGTTTTTCAATATCGCAGCTCTTCGTGTCGAGCCAGATCGAATGCGGAATGTTTTGGAAAAAATCCATTGTATGATATATGAGCTAGATGTGTTCACAGACAGACGGACGGACGTTTTGAAAAACAACACTTTTTCGGTATCAGGGAACTCCAAAATGTGTATTTCCGTTGAAATGTCGTAATCGATTTTCCGCAGCATTACATAATTTTCTCTATTCTATATATATATATATATATATATATATATATATATATATATTACTCCGTATACACGTAAGTATACGTGATAGTTTATTATATATTGAAAAATACTATTTCTTAAAAACAATTAATGTAACTTCAATGTGTGATGGAATCAATCTTCAATGAATGATGGAACATTATGTACACCCTTTTCCGACTCTCTGCCAATTGCACTAGGAGTTCCACAAGGATCGATTTTAGGCCCTATTCTCTTCTTACTGTACGTAAAGGATATGCCCTGGACGATTTGAAACGGAAGAACAGTTCTATTTGCGGATGATACGAACATTCTTCGCATTAAAGAAACCGTAAATAGTACAATATCAGATGTTTGAAATTAATACGGAAATAAATTAATAGTCAATAAAAAGAAAACGGTTTTAATGCAGTTTTACAATTCAAATAAACAATTCTGGGCCCCATTGAAAAAGAACGGTGTAAAGGACGGTAAAAAGACTGATGTTAAGGCAACAACACTTTAGGTATCTCAATTCAGTCAAATCTTAAATGGAACGTCCATTTAAATGAATTGAACAAAAAATTAAATTCATTATGCTACGCGTTTAGAATTCTTTAAAATTCAATCAGCCTTCATATTGCTCGTTGTGTATATTTCGCGAATGTTCATTCCCGCCTGAGATACGGCATAATATTCTAGGGATATACATATTATAGCTCCCAGACTTTTATATTACAAAAAAGAATTGTACGGATAATAAACAAATCCCACACTCGTGATTCTTGTAAGGCTCTCTTTATTAATCTAGGAATTTTACCATTACCTTTTCTGTTCATTTACGAATCAGTGGTTTTTGTCAAAAATGACTTGTTTAAGGGCGGGAATATATTTTCAGAAAATGCCGATGTCTATTACTTTATAGTAATAGACATCGACGTAGAAATCACATTCATCAGGTGACAGTATCAACAGCTCATTAGAATAAAATTCACATACAATACATGTAGATTATTTTACAACACTTTGCCAGATGACATTAAACGATTAAATTCAATAGAAAAGTTTAAATCACAAGTGAAATCGTTTCTGCTGCATAACTGTTTCTATGCAATTATAGACCACACTGAGCATCATAAGGAAAGTAACATACATTAATTTTAACAGTGATATTTAATGCATTATTTACCATTTGGACTGTATAAATGTAAACAACCTGTAACAAGTATTGTACCGCAGCCTCCGGGTCAATGACCCCCATCTCGATCAGGTTTTTCGTCCAGATTCCCTGATCCATTGAGCAAATGCTGAGATGGCCCCTTGTTTTGCTTCTGGACGTAAATGTAACTTTATTATCTGTGCACGTCTTCCAGAATTTAGTGGGAAATAAAGTTATTCAAGTTATCCATTCCATGATGTCACGGCAGGAAGTAATATTAAGGACATGATGGATAAGAGCCCAAGTATATTGCTGATTTAACCTTTTTTGCTTTTTATCATTTTTTGCTATTTATTGATGATTTTATTACATCACTGTTTTATTTTTTTAAGAATCCTGGCCAAAACGGCTAATTTTTTTCTTTATTGAAAATTCTAGTAGTATATGGATTAGTGTATGTATCACAGAATTTTAAAAAACCTCCACAGAATTCACTTCCCCATGGCACGTCACACACAGTTTTTATCTGTTTTTGACGTAATATAAATAAGTAAAGAAATAAATGTAGTATTTCATTGCTTTCGGGACTATTTTACAGTCTGCCTGATGAGTCATGTGCGTGAACAGACAAAACGTTATGTGCCTATTATTCACATACATTTTTTCTGAAGTACTTTTTTATGTTAAATAGAACAATAGAGGTCTTAAGTCAAGATGAAACATCAATTTCAGTAAGTTAATTTGGGTTATTCGTATTTTTTCATACCAATTAAAAGTACCAGACTGCGGCCACAACAATTACCATGGAATAGCCTTGAGACAAAATAACCTAATCTTCATGTTCATTTTTAATTTATTTTACAACAATGTACATTAAGTGAGCGTAACTCGTGTTACTGACTTAAGTACTATGAAATATATCTAATTAAGTAGATAAGGAAACTCATCTACACACAGTGATTGGAAAGAAATTCATATTATAAACTTTCCAGTTACTGATTATTTTACTCTCCTATTTGCGTTGTGCTTTTGCTCGCTAGTTAAATATTGTAGATTTAGATTCAACCAACCCTAAGCAGCTATGAAATGAACATGCCCCACCGACACTCGTTCTGCGTAAAACACTAACCCTACCCTTAAAGTCACATTACACGAGCGGTGATTATGGTTCTACTCCATACGTCAGTATTATATTTTTCTCACTTGGACGCAACATTAACTAATGGTGCTAAAAATTCCCTGTATTCATTTCGTATTTTTACCCCAAATTACACGAAAAATATTCAAACTTTTGAAAAATTGTTCATGACCTTATTTGAAAATCTATCTTTAATGAACGGATTTTATTAAGGGAAAACTATCTATCTTTAATATTTTAGTTGCAAGAAGATTCCAACAAAATTGAACTTTTGCAATTTTCGAAAAATCAGTTTTCAACGAACATGAGACCACCATTCTCTTAAACACCCTTTACACTATCGAACGACAAAATTTAATCAAAAATGAAGGAGTCTTTTTTTAAATTTGGAAAACATCCCTGAAGCTTCATGTAAAGTATCTCCCAAAATTAAAATATTGGTTTTAAATTCAAGGAGCCGCAATATAAGCCAGATCGATTGCGGAAAATCAGTTTTAGAGAAAATTGGCTGAACGGTTTAGCAGCTAGCGTTCATCACAGACGGATAGACGTTTAGCCGTCATTCAATTTTTCTGTATCACGGACCCACGAAACAAGGATTTTTTTCTAAATTAAGCAACTGGATTTATCCACTTTTTCATTTGCCCAGGGCCCTCCCAGAGTTTTTATGCCGAAAATTTACCGTTTTTTTCGCACTACTTTTCATAACTTTCTTTCTGCTCCTTAGTGAGTTTTCTTCCCATGGCGCTACGATTCAGACCAGTCCTTGACCAAAGACCCAAGTATTTTGCACATACTAATTAATTTCTATTTAAGAAAATGTTACCAGAGACATAGCATATAGTTACATTGTTCCATTCCTTGCTACACGTCTGCAGACAATGCTACACGTCTTTAATGAAAGTTCCGATCGGCTTGAGCAACACCATTGAATTTCACAGTGAAAATTCCTTTCAGAGATAATGCCATAAATTTGCACTCGTTTAAATATAAAAGTGTTGTATAACATAGAATTATAAAATTGAAATACACATCGCATTATGTATAATGCTTTTCGCTTGATATCAGATATGAATGAACTGCTATACAACTAACGTTACCTATTAAAAAATCACGGTCCCGCTTGTACAAATGATATCAACTCCTACCTAGTACTGGTGACCTGACATAAATAGATATTAGCAATGTTATAGTCGAGTTCACACTCATCGTTAAGAAAAAACACTACTCCTAGGAGCACAAGGCGAATTGCCAACATTGTCGACAGTAACGAATATGGAATCACCAACAAAATTATTACGTTTTCCATCCTCGTGGTTAGAGGCGCCTACAAGGAGAAGCAGCAAGGAGAGCGTACCCCGGCCTCTCAGTTATTTGGGGGCGAAAAAATGTATTTCATTCTAATTCAGGGATCCAGAAAAATTTTCATTCGAAATAAAGAACAAAATTATTTAACTCTACTTCACATTAACAACTTAAGGTATTTCTCTTGCATAGAGAAATTAATTCTGTTTATGTATTGGCGGAGGGCAGAAATTTTGTTTGAAATGAGAAGGGGTTTCTACTGCCACAGGCTTCTTGTATTCTCTTGGAGGAGCCCTTGCTCATGATGCGTTACGGACTTTTAGATCGTACATATCGTGTATGCATACCCCTCCTGCCAATTGTTCCAAAAAGCGGGCGATAATAGGGTCCGTACGACCGCTGTAGCGCGCAATACGACGACTGAAACATCCAGTCACACGACGAACTCCCTCTAGAACAGGGTTGTCCAACTTGTAACCTGCGGTGCCAGTCGTTGTGACCTGCAAAAGGTTATTTTTTGATCGATTGATTGATTTTTTCGTGTTTCCGGGCGCGTCAACTATTGTGGCGATTAGTCCCGTTAGTGTAGTGCAGGTTTTTTCTCGGGAGGTGGCGGTGATCTTCCCCCGCTGGATGGCGAGATCCGGCGCCGACCTACCGTCGGCTAGTGTGGTTTCCCCCTAACCAGGACTCTCCCACCAACGGGGCACCGCCCCCGCGGCCAGAGTCATGATCTCGGCTGTCCGGGTGACGCCGTGTCAAAGGCTGAGGTGCCGACGTTTCGACCGCCATGTCGCAGTCCTCTTCAGGGCTGTACTGAAAGCCACTCACTGAAGAGGACCGCGACACAAGTCGATCGAAACGTCGGCACCTCAGCCTTCGAAGCGGCGTCATCCGGACAGCCCAGATCGTGTTTCACTGTGTTATACATGGTACAGCCTGACATTACGCGTAGTACCATCCCCAAATCAGAGCAACCGGGCAAAGTGACGGGATCAACAACACGGGGAATTCATGCACGGGTCGCCCAAATAATGAAAATATGGCCGTATTAAAGGTTTCAGGTGTGGCTTGTGAGGCATTGGAATCCCTGCTCTAGTGTCGTGTCGGATATAGAGAAATTGATTGATTGTTTTGGATTTCTTGGCGCTTCAGTGGTTACCATCATTAGTCCGTGAGTATAGTGCATGCTTGATAGCCTGTCCAGCTTCAACGTGATATAGACGCTGACCTGTACATTAGCTTGGGAGTTTCCCACTTCCAGTTATCAACAACTGCAGGGCACCGCTCCAGCCGGGAAAAGTTCCAAGCTTCTGACTCGATCCCCGATATCTACTGTAGAATGATGTATGCGTATGGTGGTTAGTGGAATTGAATTAGGGAAACCAACGGAGACTCTAATCCTAGGACATCCTGGTCAAACTCGTTGTAGTGGCACGTTGTTGCCAATGGCGGCTACTCCTTAAGAATTCTAGGGCGGTGTCCTCCCCAGAAAAATCAACCTTGGGAAAAGTTGCAGAAAGAATTAAACTTTCACTAAATCGACTCGTTTGATTTGTCCATACCACCAGCACAATTTTTGAGCCGATTATGCGAAAGATAAATGTTTTTGGAATGGGTAGCATTGTGGACTATCGGGAGTCCGTCCGCAGCTGGGACAAGCTAGGCAATGGGAGCTTGAGGAAGAGTGGAGATTCTGGGAGTTGGGTGGGGGCAGCGTGCTCCTGTTAGGGTATTGTTAGGCAGAGTACGCGGCTATTAACTAAGCTATGAATATCGAGCCATTTATCCGATTACAAAATTACATTTTGGTTTGCTGGAAATATTTTTTAAAATATCTCTTATTTTCGAGTAAGCACAATTGCATCTTCCGTTATCAACGTAAAAATTGTCTTAGACAAAGATTAAAATCCAGATACGTTTAAATCGATTGTGCTCTACAAGCCACATGTTTCCTGTATAAAGAAATATTTTGAAGAGGTAAAATATATGTCATAGTTCGGGCATACATGCCGCCCCTCCTAATTCGTAAACCAACGGCCTCCACTGGTTGTTGCCCTGAGCTGGTTGTTGTACCTCAGCCGGTACGTCACCTACAATTACGTGCGAACTGTAATCTCTTCCCGATGTTGCAAAAACCGCCACGGCCGTTTCGGGTCGTCTTATCTCGGTTTGTGCGTCTGACGTCACGCTCTTAGCCACGCGTGCTAGTTCGCTGTACATAAAATATTTTAGATTTGTGTGAGAATTACTATTTTGTCGTATTTTATACCAAATCACATGATGACAGCAAAGTAATGTTGAATTTTTATAATATTTTACAAGATTTTTATAATATGCAAATCTTGATATATCATTGTTATGACTGGGAGCGATAGCTCAGTGCATCAACTGATGTCACTGCAGTGCCTCTGACAGGCGAATGCCGGAGCAGTACCCTACCAAACGGGCAACGGACCGCGCGCGATCTGTCCTTCATCTTCCTTGTCCTATCCTCTCCCCTTACACACACACTTACACTAACATGCACCACACTATCACATATTCCAGGAGACCGATCGGAAGTTTGGAGCTTGTCCCGGCTGGGGTGGTGCTGGTGGGAGAGTCTTGGTTAGGGGGAAACCCCGCTAGCCGACGGTAGGTCGGTGCCGGATCTCGCCATTCAGCAAGGGAAGGTCACCGCCATCTCCCGAGAAAAAACATGCACTTAACTAACGGGACTAATGACCGAAGCAGTTTACGCGCCCGGAAACACGAAAAAATCAATCAATCAATAATATGTAACCAACATTTTCCACTAGCTGTAAAGCTAATAGGTGTTAAATAATATCATTATAGTCTTTCAGGAATTAAAACTTAGTTGTGAAAGTACACCGAGCACGAGCAGATTAAACGCCCAAGTTTATTTACATTTTTTAAAATTCGTTGCATCGCTGTCGATGCAACGCGTCTCTTAACCCTTTTTGGGTGTTGAGCGCTTTCTTCGGGAGTAATCCTCTGTTACTGAGCATGCTGAATAATTACGATGTCTCGACTCGTCACGTCGCAGTCAGTCAGTACCATTTATCCCTTCGGCCAGGGGCTCGACGCCGTTAGATCCCGGGGTTCCTGGCCGGTCATCCAACCAGGTACCCGCGAGTCTCGAATTCGCTTTACCTTCTTGACTTCACGGAGCGTAGTAAACGAATTCGGCTAGCGTCGTCGGCTTTTTAGTTAGTTTGTCTTCTCTGATTAGAGTAATTCTTATTATTATCTAAGTTTCGAAAATCACCTGAGTATACTTATTGGACATTGCTACTTCTCAAATCTGAGACATAAAGTGAGTGCTACATAATCTTTATAAGATGTTTCCAATCACTCGTTGGTATACAAAGTTTGGTGCACAATGAATCACTAACTTCTAGTACCTTCAAGCATTGCACAACGAAACCAATATACATACAAAAGTACTCTAACAATCAAAATACCTGTAAACTTGGGAATATTCGAACTTTAAAACTACACAATTTCATATGACAAAATAAATGAATTTGTCCCAGTCTCGTTTTCATCATTTTGTGTACTTTAAATTTTAACTAACAGGTAGTTAGGTTTGTTCAGTCTCCCTGATTTCAGTCTTTGTAACACATTTCTGAGTAAATTATCATATATCATTTAGAAAACTTAGACACTGACCAACTGGCAACTTCGCATGATGTAGCAATTTAAGTTCCTTAACCACTCTGTCGCCAAAATAAGTTAGTTCTGGTATGAGCCATAAATGCACACATAACATTAGCAGTCGGCCGGAAAGGGATGCAATCTTTGCAACATACACAGGGTGTTTTTTATGTTAAGTTTTTGTTTTTCGGAGCAAGAAAGCAGAAAATCTCTTGGGAATTGTAAACTGTTGGGAAGGGATATATGTTGCGTAGTAGCATGGTTGAGTTATGAATTTCCCGAGAAGTCTATTTTTTAATGTATGTGTTAAATGTCGGTAGAATCTTTCACTAATCAAGGCAGTATTTTCGGAATATTTAATTTTAAATAATCGAGACAACCCTAACTAGTAATTCTAGTGAATTACACATACTTTCTCGTACTAGTTATTTTCCTTATCTCTGCAGTGATCGTTTAGGTTTTGCCCACCTTCTTTTCAGTTTCATCAATCGGCGCCTTTGAGACATTTTTTCACATTTTCTCAATTTTTTCCGTAATAGTAGAATTGAAATATGACATTCAGAATATTATAAAAGAGTAAAATCTGGACATATTTGCAGATTATTGACCAATTTGGAGCAGGTTTAGAGTAAATGAGGTTTTAACGTTTCTGAAAATGCGCAAATCAAAGCAAATGTTCACTTAAATCTTACAAATCTTATCTTATTTTAAATATTCGAAAAATGTCCATCTTAATTTTAGCTGATCTAGCTTCTCAAACTGAGTACTAGATTTTTCATGCCCAAACACACATTAAACATATTTTCTGACATCGAAATTTTAAAACGTTATTAAACAACAATGTTTCGCAACATTGAAAACAAGATATATGTTAGAACGTTTTATCTATTGCAATACATTAATACATTGCAGTATATCAACTTTTCAGGAGAAAATGCGGTTGGATCATTGCAATCTCATCTAAATTTTTCAATTAACTTCAATTTTTTTTCTTTTTCGTCAAACATATGCCCACTGATTTTCTCAAGGTAATAGCTACATTCCCTGTAAATATAAGCAATTTGAGGCAACGCGTCCGTGCCACGATTCGCACGGTGGTCCTTCATAAGGGTAAGTTTAGAAGGTGAGTTACAGGGGAATACCGGAGAATGGTGTGAATTAGGTCTCACCTAAATTCCAGTCAGCGGCTCATATACCAACTCCGACAAGAGTAAAATATACTTATAATGATGGCAGAGATTCAATTTCCACTGTTAACTCTGAATTTTTAAAATTTTCAAAAGTTTGAATTTTTTGGCGACTTCCTAAAACTACAATAACACAGAGTAATTTTTAAATGAAATTTGTACCCCACAATTAGTTCTTTAATTATCGTCATGTCCATTTTCCGACAATTCTATTAGTTTTCGCGTACTTTTGAGTGACATGTGGGTAATTTATAAAAAATATTACGAACAAAATTTTCTGAAAAACAACTCCAATTTTTTTCTTTACGCTTTTTGTAGGAATAGTGCAAAAAAAGCCAAAGGCACATTAGGACATAAACAGAACTTTTCAGTATTTTTTAACCCAAAAATTACACAACTACAATCTTTTTATATCTCTCAATATTTCATCACTGGAGATTTGTATACGTTATTGCATTTGTGAATAGCATTGCTTTAACTTATATCTGATACCTAGCTGAAAAGCCAGTGTCGAAAATCCTGCCGCCGTGAGGACTCGAACCTAGGACCTCCCGGTCAGAGGCGCTGCAGTGACATCAGTTGATGCACTGAGCTACCGCTCCCGGTCAGAGAGTAGTGTAACTGCCGCCATGTACATAGTATCCTCTCACCCGATAGCCCCACCGGGCAGCAATAACGAGCTGAAGGAAAAGTATACCAATTGGTGACATAATGGAGATTTTCATGAATATTAATGTTAGTTTGGGTCGTGGTTCTCAACACACAGAATATGAACATAAGCTAAAACTAGATATTTATAAAGTTTGATGACCCCGGCTGTCAATCGAACTTCTATGATATAAGTTTAAATACAATACCGTCCGCATGAATATCTGAAGCCCAATACAAAATATCGATGAAATCGCAATAAACTTGATAAAGGTTTTAAAAATAACTGATAAAGGGTATTTGTATATTATTTTAGGCTGGGAGATTGAGTAAAAAAAGGATGTAGGTCCAGTTGTGTCGGACGAGCTCCCCCAAGGCACCCACTCCCGGGCGCGAACCCACCACTGCCCGCCACGGAGGCTTTTGGCTGCTGGGTTTCCCCCCTCGCCCGATTCGCCTCGCCTTAGCCAACCTGGGCCCCCCGAGCTCCCCCAGGGGAACCATGTTGATGACAGGCTTGATGCGGACGCCCAGTCAACATGGGCCAACCGAGAGGCAGGACTCCCGCCCTCAAACCGTCCTCTACACCCGGCCTCCCAGGAGCGGGATTACAGGCGACGCCACTCGCCCAGCCGGGAACAGAGCGCTTCGGATTGCTCCTTCAAGCACTCCGCCGCCATTCCACGCACCAACTGCAACAAGCAACTGCGAGGATTCGCAAAGTATCAACCAGCCTAGTATATCCGAATGCTCTGAAAAAAGGGTGAATTCTAGCTATATACGCTACATAGCTCTACTACAGAGATATACATCCTATATATCTCTACTACATAGCACATACATGCTACATAGCACATACATGCTACATAGCTCTACTACATAGCACATACATGCTACATAGCTCTAATACATAGCACATCCATGCTACATAGCTCTACTACATAGCACATACATGCTAAATATCTCTACTACATAGCACATACATGCTACATAGTTCTACTGCATGTATGCATATGGTGGACCCCAGTCCTCTATACCCGTCTCCTATATTATTTCAGTAGTATACAAACGTTTTCCAACTCACACACGCAACCAATCTTCATGAATGTGGTCTCTAAATAGAGAAAATTTCTCGAAGACGAGACGAATTGCACTTAGAATTTCAAATACGAAAACTTTGTTTTTTAAAAAAAGCATCAAAATAGTCATGTCAAATGCAACCCGCAACACTCAGTCGAATTTTCGAATCAATATCATTAAATAACTCTTCAATGAAGTATTTTAGGGCCTTAAAATTTTGATGCCAAAGTCCTAAAAAACGGTTCTCACACCATATTATACAGGATGAAATCTTAAACATCCATTACATTTTTGCTTGTTCGGCGCTTCTCGATTCTACCCCTACCTGTTCAGAGTCGGTAGAATTTGCAACTATATATTAAATTAAACTAATTAGTTGATATTCAACGCGATTGAATTATTCAGGTATACTTCTCTTCTCTGTAATAACGTTCAATAAGAATAGTTTATATCGGCAAGGGTGTGTTACATTGTTATAAATTACAAGAAGACAACCGGGAGCGGTAGCTCAGTGCATCAACTGATGTCACTGCAGTGCCTCTGACCGGGCTCGAGTCCTGACGGCGACAGGATTTTCGACACTAGCTTTTCAACTATGAATCCAGTCGTAGCGTCGAATTCAGTCGCTATCTGGAGGAGAATTCTAGCGGCCGGTTGCTTTGATCGGTCGTTTTCCGTGGTTTCTCCGATCAACACCAGGCGAATGCCGGAGCAGTACCCTACCAAACGGGCCACGGACCGCGAGCCATCTGTCCTTCCTCTTCCTTGACCTATCCTCTCCCCTTACACACACACACTTACACTAATATGCACTACACTACCACACATGCCGGGAGACCGTCGGGGGCTTACAGCGTGTCCCGGTTGGGGCGGTGCCCCGCTGGTGGGAGAGTCGTGGTTAAGGGGAAACCCCACTAGCCGACGGTAGGTCGGCGACGGGTCTCGCCATCCAGCGGGGAAAGATCGCCATCTCCCGAGAAAAACATGCACTACACTAACGGAACTAATGACCAAAGCAATTGACGCGCCCGGAAACACGAAAAAATCAATAAATCAAACATGAAGACATACAGAACACGTGACAGAGGTTGACAGGGAAAAAATATATTACAGGCTTAATATGCAAATGGAAAAATAGGGAAGAGGATGGGAATTTACATGTGAGAGTTCTCGCACGGGTACGGTAGAAAGAGATTTAATACAAAATATGAAATACCTAGTACATACCAAAGCGACTAAATAAAATTTGGATGTAATACCCAAAATGCACATACGAAATTAAAATTAAAATTTTGATTAATTGAATGTAATTAATGAAGGGCCGACCTGGATGGTCGAGGCGGCTAAGAGCGAGTACCGACTCAGCGCTTCGGTCCGAAGGGTCGCGGGTTCGAGTCCCGCCTTGGGCATGGCTGTTTGTCCCTTGACTTTGTGTGTGTTGTCGCGGAGGGCCTCGCGTTCTGCTGACCCCAGATCAGAGGAGCCCGCAAGAGTGTTTGTCTAGTGTATGGTCGAATATGCGTCCCTTCGGGACGTGAAGGGCAACCGGCTGGCGGCTGGATACAAGCCATAGGAAAAAAATTAATGAAGGGATAACATGTTCTTTACGTGCCTTTGAATGCTTTTTGGGTGCATTAGTACCGGCATTGACGGCCATTGGCGTTTGCGGGTAACCCCACTCTTATCGATTATCACCAGTTGACTAAAAACTACGCAACCAAGACTTCTCATATTGCTGATTACTAGGTATTTAAGTGAACACGGAATATCACAGAAAGGCATAATTCACTGAAGGTTGGGAGAAGGCTTGCACGTGGGAAATATATCTACAAGAAGTTTTGAAATACTCACACGTAGAAAAAACCATTCACCAACTCCACTGCAGATTCAAAATGCATATATTGAATTGATACACAGAAATGCACCAGTAAAATATTTAGAAAGAACATGTGATACTAAATTAACGCAAAAAAATCATTCGAAACAATTGCACAGAGCACTACGTATTATAAAACCCAGTATAATACGTAAAATTGATATTTTTGTTGCATAAATGGTCAATAAATAATGTATAACAGTATTCAGTCTATTTGTAGCTCAATGCCAACATTGATAGAAATACACTGGCTCCTCTCTCTGTATATACAATATTTTTTATCATTTTGTCAGTTCATACATACACACACATTGTAAAATCACAAAAATGTTTATATTGTGCTGTGAAGCGATTAGACTGTTTCTGTTACACAATCTTGATGATTACTAACGAATTACTTAAAAATGTTGCCCAAGTACTAATAACTTAAAAAGTTTACGCTATTTTTCAAGTTGTATTTTTCCAATAATTTCGACCAGAAAGGTTAATCGCCTAGCTTCAAGGCCTTCTGCGGAGTTAACAGAGTGATACGAACGACACTATCTAAATAACATGGATGAAGAAGGGGGTCGCAAACGCTCACGCACCTGGCGGGTGCCAGGAGAATCCCAAGGTCGGCGCCGAGAAGCAGTGGGGAGGCGGGGAGAGCACGCTCTGAAGACACGAGGGCAGCTGGCGGTGGCAGTTAGTCTGCGAGTGTCTGGGACAGCGCATCACACGGCTGAGCAGCGGCCACTGAGAAGATGGTTTCCATGGCGAACGCGTTGTACAACGCCTACCATGCCTTCAACTACGAATGGGCAGGTACGACAACCGCGGAGGGGCGACTCGTGGGGTAGAGGTGTCAGAATTCCCGTGCCTCTGCAGGGACAGGAGATCGAATCTCTGATTCGTTGAATTAAAGATCGTTTATTCAAGAGGGCACAAAGGATTTACGCTACATTTTCTCGGAGATTTTCTGTTTCCCCTGCCTCTCACCATTCAAACCTTACCATCCCATGCATGCCACTCAAACCCATCCATCAAACCACTCATCTGAACCTGATCGAAATTTTATTGATTGATTGATTCGTGTTTCCTGGCGCGGCAACTGCTTTGGTCATTAGTTAGTGTAGTGCATGTTTTTTCCCCTGGAGATGGCGGTGATCTTCCCCCGCTGGATGGCGAGATCCGGCTCGTCGGCTATTGGGGATTCTCCCTAACCAGGACTCTCCTACCAGCGGGGCACCGTCGCAGCCGGGACAAGCTCTAAGTTCCCGACCGATCTCCCGGAATATGTGGTGGTGTAGTGCATGTTAGTGTAAGTGTGTGTGTAAGGGGAGAGGAGAGGACAAGGAAGGGGAAGGACAGATCACGCGCGGTCCGTGGCCCGTTTGTTAGGGTACTGCTCCGGCATTCGCCTGGTATTGATCGGAGGATCCACGGAAAACTACCGACCAGAGCAGCCGTCCGCTAGAATTCTCCTCCAGGCAGCGACTGAATTCGACCTAGCTGAAAAGCTAGTGTCGAAAATCCTGCCACCGTCAGGACTCGAACCTAGGACCTAGGACCTCCCGGTCAGAGACGCTGCAGAGACATCAGTTGATGCACTGAGCTACCACTCCCGGTCGAAATTTAATGTAATAAGGAATAATGAACTATTCATATGTTGTAGTACATTGGAGACTTCCACAATGGATATTTTGTTTCTGTATAATTTCGATATGGGCAACTACACTGTTTTCTCTATAATTTCAATATGGTTAACTGCACTGTAGTTTCTTTAAATACGGAAATGTGAAAGTCATGTACATGTTAGAACTAGACGAAAAAGTATTTATTTGCGTAAGTGCTGAGTACAGTCGGAGAGTCCGCTTGAATTGATCATCAAATTGATGCGCGACGCTCGGAGTTGAATGGTGTGCCGGGTTAATAGCGCGTGGGAATTGGGCGGATGGCTGGTAGGTACGATGCTCGCACAACGCCCAGGTGGCTTTCGACATTATTGCGACGCCGTGAAACACCAATTGTTGTCTGGCAGTTTCGTCCCCCATCACTTTTCCGCTTGACATAGTTCTCTTGCTATTAGTACAGAGGAGATACTCTAGGAAGTGACCAGTTTGACAGGTCGGGAAACAAATGAATGTCGTGTAGGGTGATTGCAATGCAAGAAACAGTGATGAAACTATTTATGAAATAGAAAACTGTAAACAAACGTATTGGCGAATTGAGTGTACGGATATAACCACATTTATGTTGCCAGCAGTAGCCACGCAGTAGCTGTCAAAGTAGTTCCTTCTTATTCAAATCTCTCTTGATCTATGGACGTACACTGCCGCAGCATAGGCTGCTCTGTATAGAACTTCTCTGTCTGTGTCTGTCCCTATGTCAGTCTCTCTTTAGCTGTCGGTATATTAATTGATATATCATTAGTAGGGAATGGATTTTTATGTAAATACATATTTTTACAGAAACGAGATACCTGCATTCAACAAAAGTTTTCAGAGCTTACAAGACATTCTGCATGAATTGGAATAATTTGTATTTCACATATTTTTACAAATTTTGGTATTATTACATATTTTCAAATATTTTATCTAAAACTACATATTTAGTTACATATTAATATATTTAAACTTTTCAAACAGAACATTTAACTTTGCAATATTTTTCCCTAGGGCTTTTATCCAGCCGCCAGCCGGTTGCCCTTTACGTCCCGAAGGGACGCATATTCGACCATACACTAGACAAACACTCTTGCGGGCTCCTCTGATCTGGGGTCAGCAGAACGCGAGGCCCTCCACGACAACACACACAAAGTCAAGGGACAAACAGCCATGCCCAAGGCGGGACTCGAACCCGCGACTCTTCGGACCGAAGCGCTGAGTCGGTACTCGCTCACTTTGCAATATATGTTACTAAAATGACCTTTCTTAGAAAGCAATGTAAATAGCACCGCGCTTCTATGACCAGCGGAACTTCGCCATGAATTGTCAATCTCACCTTCCTGCCTCCCTGCTTCTTGGAATCAAGGATGAGTGGGTATTTGTGAGGCAGAAGTAATTT
Organism: Teleogryllus occipitalis; assembly: GCA_011170035.1. Taxonomy (NCBI): domain Eukaryota; kingdom Metazoa; phylum Arthropoda; class Insecta; order Orthoptera; family Gryllidae; genus Teleogryllus; species Teleogryllus occipitalis. The sequence continues at coordinate 56,377 of BLKR01003929.1, forward strand.
CAATCCCAACCTTGCTCATGTTTCTCAGAGCCATTGCGTAACTCTCTCGAAAACTAACAAATACTTTTTAGAGGTCATTGTCTTATCGCGTTAGAGGATTTGGGAGGGGGTCCCTTTAACCCTCCTCCCCTTCCCGGATCCATCACTGGCTACACGACACTACTTTTCACTTCAGCACCGGATACTCGTAAACATTGTACATACAACGATCGCTCTTTATATCAAATAAAACTCTTATGTTTAGTGGAAACAACTGTACAAGTATGTTTGTAGAGGTAGAGCTTTCTTTCAGCCGCTCTGAATCCATGTTAAAATCTGATCGACGACGACGTTATCTACTCGGAAAATTCTTGTATATAACCATTTGAAATACTATAATTAATTTTTATTTTACATATTTTATAGTTTTCTCTCATATATTGGAATAAATAAATATGTATGTACATATTTTGCTTTTTTTATTACAATGAATTCCGTTCCCTAATCATTAATAATAAAACTCCACATCATTTCATTTACACAGGTTTATCTTCAATTAAACTGGTCTTAAAAAGCTAATTTTTTCGTTATAAAAAGGACTTTGCTACACTAAATTCAAATTTAAAACAATAATGTCTTTGGAATGTACGGTTTTTAATTTTGTAACTATGAACAAACATACTTCATTAATATATACATAGTGTGCTTCGTAATATACAGAATGCATCACGAAACTTTAGCACCTCCTGTTACTTTTGAACGGTGAAAGTTATTGCAATGCAGTTTTCACGAAAGTGCATGAGGAAATGGGGCTAATTGGTACTGTACATTTATATTTTATCACTTGTATTTTACGAGATATTTGAGGTAACTTAAGTTTTTCAAATGGAACAATTCATCTTTTTAAGTCTATCATGACAAGCGTAAAATGAATTCAATGATATACATATTGTCATATGTTAGATAAGCATTTTTGAGTAATTTTGATTTGTTTGCGACGCGTGTTTAACAGATATTTTGAATGTATCAGTCCGCTACACAAGGTTACGTAGCGCTCCACCAGCACACGCAGTGAAGGGGAAGCTGATTTTAGTAATTGATGATACGAAACATATTCCAATTATTCTGATATTCACCCTCCACATTTTCAGATTTTTGTCTTTCTTTGATTGAAGGAACTGAAGGATTGAAAATAAGCATTTGTCAAAAATATGTATTGTAATAAAATTGTTTACTATCTCAACTCCATTTAATCGGGTTTTATATCACAGGATATTAATGAGATCTTAAAACAAAACACAATAACAATAAACAATTAAGATGGTGTGAAGAATAATGCACATTTTGAGCAAACAATTTTAATGTTAATAAGCTTATGACCATAACATAGTGATAGTTCTTGTCGTTATCTACCTACATTTTTTTCTTTTCATAAGGAATTATTACATTCTCATTAATATTAAAACTATTTGCTGAAAATATGCAACTTTCTTTGTACAATCTTAATAATTTATTCTTTTAGTGTTTAGTTTCCAAGATCTCAATATCCTATGGTATGACACGCCTTAAATGCAGTTGAAATAATCTTATTTCGATACATACTACTTATGACAAATACGTATGTTCAATTTTTCAATAAATAAGCAATACAAAAAAATCTGAAAATACGGAAGGATGGAAAGCAGGTTTCAGGAAAAAACTACAACCGCTTTGTGAGTATTGGGAATGTATTCCGCATCTTGAAATACTAAAATGCCTTCTCTTCCCCGAGCGCGCGTTAGCTGGTGGAGCGTTGCGTGACCTTGTGTGGTGGACTGTTTGAATTACATAAAGTATCCGTTAAACAAGAGTCGCAAAAAATCAAAATTACTCAGAAAAATTCTTATCGAACATATGACAATATGTATACCACTGAATGGTCTTTTTACGCTCGTGATACACTGAAAACATATGTATGTGTGTTAGATAAGCATTTTCTTGAGTAATTTAGGTATTTCTTTTGCTCAGCTTTCCTTGTCCGAGTGCGCGTTAGTAGGGCGAGGGTGACCTTGAGTGACGGACTGTTATCCGTTCAAAATATCGGTTACACACGAGTGGCAAAAAATGAAAATTACTAAAAAAAACGCTCATATAACATAAAAATATTCACAGTATGACATTGGATTAATATTTTTATGCTTGTCATGATAGAGCAAACAAATATGTATAGTTAAATTAAAAAAGAAAAACAAGTTATCTCAATACCTCGTAAAATACAAGTAGAAAACTAGAAATGAATACATGTATGAATTAGCTCCATTTTCTCATGGGTTTCCGCGAAGACTGCATTGGGATGTTCCTTACATTGCAAAAATTATTTTTTTGCTAACGTTTTGGGGATCACCCCCTAAATATTGTCCATTGGGTCAAATTTATTCAAAAATGAAATTTTATCTCAACAGGGCGATATTAAACCGTGCCGACTTGAGCGCGAAATTCGAATGTTAGGTATAGTTGATTTTGTTGTTGAGTCAGTGGAAAACTGCTGACACGTGTTTAATGTAAAGTTTTATATTTCAATTTAATTAATTTTCACTCTTTAGATTGCATTATGGTCTTTACATTTCTTGTAGATACTTTTTTTCAGTGATTCTTTTCTGCAATATGGGTACAGTGGATGATGTTCTTCAACAACACAACACAAATTGCTTTCGCTCCTCATCTACAGTCAGTAATGCATGCAAATTTTGCAATAATTTTTACAGCCTTTTCTGTGCGGTCATTCACAACTTTCAGCTTCATAAATAACCTTGGAGCTGCTAATTATGAAGAATTCCTTTTCGAGGTCAAAGCCCATTCTTGAATAAAACTACTATCTACTTTTAGGTAAGAGAACAGATGTGTGCTTTTGGTTGACAAAACAAATCATCTATTCTTTTCAATGAAATGAAGATTAAATTGAATTAAGAGATGTATATTAACGAATTAATTATTAAAGAACGGTCATTGGGATACAATTGGGCTTTCCATATTATTCTCCATCCAATGCTCTACAATAAGTGCCAACTGAGTCCAGTTACTATTTGGTGTTTTATATTAATAATTAATATTAACTCCTATTAAAAACACGTTTCTCGGTACTGCCTATGACACTAACACGTGACTTTGTTACATTAGCGACCTGCAAGCAGGTGTGACATGGTCGATTAAAATTCTCGAACTGGGCCTCGGGGTGACTTAGCGGTGGGTGGTACTTGTCCCATGACTGGCGCTGGCGTTTGTAACCCTTTCGTAGACGGTCGCGGCCTTGACAGCGGAACCTTCCTCCCAAACAACCAAATGCGGTGGCGGTCGGCTGGAATTCAACGCTGAGCTCGCCACTTCTCGGCTGCAAACGTTCGCACCTCGTTTCTTCTGACTCGCCTTTTTCTTCAATGCGCGTCGATCGAAAACTGCGTGTTCTTGAATTTTCGTCGCAGTTATTGAAGCGTATTGGGATGTGCTAGCGGTATTGTGCTCCGTGAGTTTTACATCACGAATCAGTTCAAAATGGCCCCATTGTTGGATTCTAGTTCACTGGTGATGATGCACGTTGTATTATTTCTTCGTACTGCGCTCGCAACCTCCACGCGCTCACAACACAATTCTCTGCTATTCGACCACAAGACACGACGTGGTTCATGCACGTATTTTTAAGTTCATGAAACGGAGATTTATTTCCACCTCGTCAAATGCCAGGACTCGTGCAAGGATTATTTCCTCTTACTTAGCCGGCGTAATGGCCGAAAGGAATAGTTCGTAAAACGATTGATAGTACACCAAAAAAACACTCCGCACTGATGGACTACTCCTTCCACGAGATTTAACAGACAGAGCGGTCTCGACTACTCTCTTCAATAAATTTTTGAGTTCTCTTCTTCCAACGAAAAGAAATATCACTGCCGCGGGTCCCCTCGTTTTTTCCTCGGGAGCCAATGGCAAAATTCAGTTCCTGCTGTTATCTTTCAAATTTTTCATTGGCCATCGTGCGTTTCACTTCACTTGACCGATGTTGACATCAGACGATGAAGTCGCCAATGCGCCACGTTTAACTTGGCGGACCGTCTGAACCAACGTTTCGATTCGCCGTTTCCGGTTTGGTTCGTGGGCGGGGCATATGTTCGGCTACGGCTCAATATATATACTACGAGGATGGGTACAATATATGTAAAGAGGATAGGTCGAATGGAACCCGCTCTAATACCAACACAACACATTATTTTGATGAATTCGATTTATTAAAGTTACGATGCAAGCAAATACAATAAATTAATGTCACAATGCTCAAATAAGTAAAATAACTCGTTATAAACGTTATTTTGCTTCATTGATATGAAAAATGCAATTTTGGAATGTTTCCGTGAATATACAATTGCTACCAGTCACTCATATTTCACTGTTACGTTTTTTTAGAGACATAGTATGTGCTTCTTGAGTAGTAGTACTACTCGTAGTAAAAAAACGTATAAGGAATATCGGCTAACACTTAGAAATGTTATTTTGTTGGTATTATGACATATTCTAAATAACGTTTGGCAATAGAAGCAAATAACCTAAAAGTATTGTTTCATCAACGCAATTTAAACTGATATATAACTCTCAAATACACCATAAACATTTTCATATATTTTTCGAGATTTTGCTGGAAACCGCTGTCCGTAGTTTTGTTAGCTTTTGCGAGAATTTCCTTAGGAACTTTACAATATTCTTTCATTTTGTTCGAACAAATCAGTCCAAACACGATTATGCAATAGTAATTAGATGAAGTCCTACTACTGCTATGGTGAGAGGCGAGCACTAGCGTTACAAATTGAACACTGCGCTCTCCACCATATTGTAGGCAAATGTTTGAGCCGTCATTTAAAACTGCGTGTCTTAACGCTCTTTTCACGGGATATGACGGATTCAAAACTTCGAAAATCACATTGTTATTGTTCCTATACACTATGATAAATAAATTGAAAAACATTTAAGCATGTTTTAAAAATAACGTTTGTCTTTCGTTTAACTTTCAATTGATGACAGTTCAACGCATATTGAATAAATGATATATTATTATTATTATTTTTATGTCGCAGCAATTATAATTCCCAATATTCCTGTATATAAAGGGAACAGAGAAAAATAGCTTAATTTTCAACAACACTTCAGTTATATTGAGCTAGTGAACCATAAAATGCTTTTACGTAGGTACTGTCAATTCTGTGCACACACACACACATACACATACACACACATACACGTACACGTAGATATACACACATATACATACACATACACACACATACACACATATACACACATACATACACACACATACATACACATACACACACACTCACTCAAATCGTACCAGTAAGTAAACTTTTAAAACAATTAGCACTCTTTTTAGTTAACAGGTCAATTGTACAAAATAAACATGATTCCAAAAGAAATTTTTGCGAAGACAATTTCAACATTCTTGTAATCGTTTTGTTGCCCTCCGTAGCTAATGCATAGTTTTTTTTTCTGAAGGAGAGATTCAAATTATTCTTTCAAGTGAAAATGGTTTAAGTAAAGATTGGCACACACAACTCGTCATTCTCAAGAATGCTATGAAATGACCAAAAGTCATGCAATCTATGTATATTCCAATTTTTACTCTCATATACGTACGTATATACGGAGTAATATACGTAGTGTAGAGACAGTTATGTGATGCAGCGGCAAAAAAACGGTGATTTTTGGACAGAAAAACTCGTACTGTGGGGCCCGTAGAAAAGATGGATAAATTACTCCCTTTAACGCGTAATGTAGACACTTTTTTAATAATACGAACAAGTTTTCAAAGGTTTTCATTAGATGAAAAATACTCTTTTTACTAAACGAAACATGTTTTGGTTGTATCATTTGGGTTATTGAAAATTGCTTCTTGTAACCCTATTGCTTCTTTATATTGGTCTTGAGGTCACAGAACCATGAAGATATTATATATTTTTATTGATGCGTAAATAATAGTTTTTTTATAGTTAGACAAAAGCACTGCAAAGCAATAATTTACATGGAAAATACCCACAACTATCGTCACGTACAGACATAAAACACGCCTGTCAGCACCTGCCCGGGAAGTAGCTACCTACAATATGACAGCTTTCAATTTTTAACGCTATACTTGCGCTACATGTGCATATAGGTAATACTATACAATATCTTTGAATTGATACACATTGTTTTGTTTATTTAACGTCATATTGACAAATGACTAATACAATGCATATTTTCACTTTAAACGCAAGAAAAAATATAAAATGTTTCGAATTATCGTTTAATTCACCAACGAATTCTGCAACAGATTGTCTTCGGAGGCTGTTTTGGGAATATACTGTATTTTGTATTCTGTTCCATAAGAGCATCGCGATTATCGATTTGGTTTGGGGGCACTTTTCACCACCTTATTCGGCTCTATCCTTTCTGACAGTGTTCCTTCTCCGCCAGATAGCAAAAGGGGCGAACAGAAATTTGCATGACCAGACGGAAGAGCAGGGCTGATGGCCTGAGTCTCACATAATATTAATTGCATTGCATAATTGAAAATGTAGGCATAATTGAATTGTATTGAACTGAATTGAAGCTCGTGCCTTTATGCACGTTACGTTGTTGCAGATCCCCGTGTGCAGCCTCTGCCACTGGTAACTCGGCCGTTCACGATACTGGGGCTGATGGTGACCTACACGCTGTTTGTGACGCGCCTGGGCCCCTGGATCATGCGTGACCGAAAGCCTTTCAAACTCACGAGGACTCTGATCGTGTACAACGCGCTGCAGATCATCGCCAACTTCTACATCTTCTACAGGGTGCGTGGCCTTTCATCGCCTGCGGATGCAGCGCCCAACTCAATGTCAAGAGGAATAAAATGGAGCTCAATTACTTTAGATATGTCTCAGAATAATTGTTACGAACTTTCAGGCATGTAGAGGAATCGAAGGTGATCACTTTTTTTGGCGGAAAATTTCATTAAACTAAGTTTTATGTGTCATTTGCCTTTGCTTAGTAGAGAACTCGGTTATTCCTTCCTATTTAAAAGAATATTACATTAATTAACCCTTAAGTCGGCGCGAGAGCAATACTCACGTAAATGAGCGGGGGGCGTATGGAGTACGCTAGTTTATTTGCTTGATGTTGAGCAACTAAAATGTAACTAAATACTTTAAAATATCGTATTTATTACACTAAAGTCTCTTTTGCATAAAGTTATTATTCGTGTACAAAACTATTCTATTCAAATTGTCTATGAAAGACGTGAATACAGAGAGTTCGTCTTTCACGTTATTAGCTTTTATGTATGCGGCGGGAATAATTTTCTTCAATTTGTTTGGTGTGTGTGTGTGTGTGTGTGTGCAAGTGTGTATTCGTTCTAGAAAATTTGCTTTTCAAGGGTGATTTTCTACTTCTCAATTTCTTGTAATTATTTGTTGCGGCAAGATTTATTGTGTTTGAAAATGATTTTAGAAAAGTACTCTTCGCTGTTAACTGTACTCCGCACATAACTCATGGCTATCGTTAGCGCTATCATTACTGTAGCGTGACGTGGGTATGTCTTCTACTGTCGTAATCGGACATTTCTACATTTTCCTGTTCATTATCTGACAAGTCGTTGTCGATATGTGATTCCATCTCAAACTTTGTATCTCGAAGAGCGCTACTAGTAGTTTTTATATTGTAAAATTTTAAAACTACTTGCATAACTAGATGCGCGGTGTACAGAGTAAATAGGCCTGATACACGGGAAAAGGAAACTGAGTTCGCTCACAACTTACCCAAACAAAAAGAAAAATACATACTGACTCACAATCGGCAAAGAAACAACTGGCGGTATTAAATCTCAGCATTTCCGGCTTATCGGAATTTTAGGAAAGAAAATCTCGGACATGTAGCCGACTTAAGGGTTACGGTCAGTGATCGTTTATCACCAGAACGTTTTTTATTCCACATTCGTTTTATCAATAGATAATAACTCAGTACATAGTTACTATTGCCAGTTGTACTATAAAAGTTAATATTTATAGATATTCTTTGATCCAATACTATAAATCTAACAAACTCATCATGCACTCTTCTTTGCCACCGATTGTTAGATAACTTATCATCCACCAGTGTTCGGCAGGTACAGGATATCCTTTTGAATGGAATATAATGTGATTTGCTGAATACTGGTGGACGAGAAGGTGATAAGGTGGATCGTAACATCTTACTTACGAAATTTCCTTGGTGTGAATTCGTGGTATTGCTCTACATTGGTTATGTTCGTACCTTAAACAACGATTTCAGAAAATAGTATGAAAACAAGATTATACAGGTTGCAGCACAATTGCTAAAAGTACTCAGAGGAAGGAAAATAAGAGAAGCTCATCTTTCCTCAATACATTCAAATATTTGACTTGAAAATAATTTCCTAAAATTAAATTTCTTGTAACAGTACTACCTCCATTAGTTGTTAATAAATAAAATTCTCATATCTCATTAGGAATAAGAGAATGTTTTTACAAACACTCTTACGCTTTATTGTTTTATAAAATGAATGGTTTGATAGAAATCTTGCCTAATTAATTCTTTATGCAGTGAACTGCTGTTTGTTTTGGCTATATTGTTTAGCCTTATATTTACATACAATACAATGCTATACTAACTTGACAATGTTTAGAACATGATTTTGTGGATACATTTTATCGCAAATGTGTTAATTGAGGTCAGCAAAAAGATTTCTCCTGACAGCGTAACCTAGAACCAAATACCTAATAGAAACCAACTCACTTGGTTTAGGAAATTTGGAATTTTTTCACGAGGATCCTTAAACTATTCTATGCCTCCGTGCAGATATTCACCACTTCCTCATAAAGTGTATGAAGGTCTTCGTTATTTCTAACACATAAGAAATTTAAAAATTGCATTCAATCCTCATGCCTCAACAATCCCTCTGCAAACGTGACACTTCAATTTTGTGTTGTATTTTTAATAAGAAATTTACATATGTATACAACGACATAGCAAGAGTACTCTGATATTTGAGATCCAAAATACACAGGCATATCTTTATTCAGATTGCTCTCCATTTCTCTATTCTGAAAGGATGCTTCCAGAACCAGGTTGCTCCAGGAGAGTAGAGGAACATTTTCTAATAAAGCAGCATTGGCTTTGCTTTTGTATTTAACCTCGTTCCTCACCAGAAGTCTTCTGTAAGCACCTTTAAAATGCAAAGCAGGATTATTATTCCACCCAAATCTACTTCTAATTGCACAAAAGTAACAGCCGTCCGTAGTTTTACCTTGTCTCTATCAGGATGGCTATTTTTTTGCGCCCGCATCCGTTACTAGCAAAACAGGGGACGAACTGCTCTACTGTATGATATGTAGACTGCGTTTTTACTGAAATTTGAACGGCGCATTTCGCCAGATATGGTCGAAAAGTTCCGAACAGCCGAGAAGTTTCGAAATCAGCGATGATTATACTAGGGTATTTCTAACGTGGCGGCTGAGGGTAGTGTCTCCAAGATAGAATTCGACACTACTTTTTGAGTCATTCTCAGTCCTGCCTCTAGAGTCGCTTGATCTGCAACACTGCTTGATGCGGTCACTATTATGCGACATCTTGCAGCAGGATTGAGAATGACTAAAAAATTCGTGCCAAATTCCATGTTGGAGACACTACCCCTCAGCCGTCACGTTAGAAAAACCCAAGTATAGGATCTCTTATCGCCGTGCAGCCGATGCGGTCGCTCGTCACCGGGGAGCAGACGCCCAGTTTTTCAATTGATTGATTGATTTTTTCGTGTTTCCGGGCGCGTCAACTGCGTTGGTCATTAGTCCCGTTACTGTAGTGCATGCTTTTTCTCGGGAGATGGCGGTGATCTTCCCCCGCTGCATGACGAGATTCGGCGCCGACCTACCGTCGGCTAGTGGGGTACCGCCCCAGCCGAACAAGCTCTAAGCTCTCGACCGGTTTCCCGGAATATGTGGTAATGTAGTGCATGTTAGTGTAAGTGTGTGTGTGTGTCTGTGTGTAAGGGGATAGGATAGGACAAGGAAGAGGAAGGACAGATCGCGCGCGGTCCGTGGCTCGTTTGGTAGGGTACTGCTCCGGCATTCGCCTGGTGTTGATCGGAGAAACCACGGTAAACTACCGATCAGAGCAGCCGGCCGCTATAATTCTCCTCCATACAGTGACTGAACTCGACCTTGCTGAAAAGCTAGTGTTGAAAATCCTGCCGCCAAGGGATTTTCAGGACTCGAACCTAGGACCTCCCGGTCAGAGGCGGTGCAGTGACATCAGTTGATGCACTCAGCCACCGCTCCCGGTCCCAGTTTTTCAATTCGCTGCGCTAATATTAATGCGGCTCCCCACATTCGTTATTCCGCGAACACCGAGCAACCGCTCACCGAATCCCGAGTAGTGTGGATGAGTTGCTTGCTATTTGCCGAGTAATGAATGTTCGGTGCTCGCCCTACACACCGCGTGACGGTCTTTTGGACACATCAAAGGGAGCGAACATTCGCCGAACACGTCAGCTGCTCGGGAATGGGCGAGCACTAGCTCGCTGCTCGGCGAATGCCGAATGTGTGGAGCCGTCTTTAGACATTCCTTCCGGTAGCAATCTCATTTTCTTAATGACTGCTTCGTAGCACTTTGTAACTTACAGCTGTAATTAATATTGTTTTAATACGTTCATATATCCATTAATTATTCAGTTCATGAGTATAATATTTAAAACGTAATATTTTTTAAAATTTTACTTGGTGTTGGGGTACCTATTGCACGACCGGAGGCCTTCCGACAGCCGATCTTATTAATCTTCTTCTTATTAAGATCTGCATTTAATTAACTATTGTGTTGATTTTCATCACTTTTGCAGCCCTCGGCGTCCGGTTGGTAGGTGTGCTTGTTTTCCACGGCGCAACCCAGGGTTCGATTCCCGGTCGGGGCAAATATTGACTGTGCCCTTTCCTTGCAATGCCCCAGTATCCGTTGTTGTGTGACGACGAGAAAGCTCACTTCTCATGTTGAGAGGACCAGAGATATGGCATAGGGATCACTATATGCTAACCACACGTACCCCTCAACCCATGGCCGCAAGGCCGGAACGCCGCTGGTAGACCATAACTCGTAAAGAGCTGTGCCAAAGTACACACATAGATCACTTTTGCGCACACCGTTTTCGAAAACTATGGCATACATTCAAATAATTGGCATGCATAATTTTTGTCTGCGATAGTAATGTAATGAAAAAATAGGGAAATAGAGTGAAATTAATGCAAAATAAAAAATAAATTACACAATGTATTTGTTCACTATATTTTGATATTTTTACAATATAAAATATAATTAGTTAATATTGCAGAAAATAAAATAGAAGTTTGTTTACTGTTATTACAAGTTTTTATTAAACCACTAAGACTTGCATTTTGGTGAAGGGTAAGTCAGCAGTCCTCAAGTTAGTTGGGGCAGCATTCTCCTCCTTATCCGTCATCTTGAACTTGTTCAAATGCTCCCATATGTTTCTCAACTAGGAATGTTTTTAGTAAGATGAAATAATTGTTGTGATCTAGAGGTATGGATTGCAGAAGTTCAATCATGTATTTTATGTTACAGTTATAGGCGACAGTTGGGTCCTTCCCTAAGGAACCGCATCCACTGTATTTGCAACCAATTTACTTTGCCTCTTACATTATTAATCTTTCCCACAATTGCTTTTTCAAGCTAGACTTCAAAATAGACTTAAAATCTTCTTGGAGTATTTCATGTACTGTTCTTATTTCGAGCTGAACGCATGATAGTATACCAGTCAGAGGGAACATAATGAACACAATTTTTTCCAGCTTGCCCTGTTTCCAAAATCGGAATCATTTTTCATTAATGAGTGCCTTGATACAAGAAATAGGATGTCAATAATGTTTAAATTATTAGGTTTGTAATGATTTTCATGCAAGTGAGAGCAATTTTGGAGTTGCGATTTTCACCTGTGCACTATCACTAAAATTAATTATATGTTTTTTACAAGATGCATCTTCTGGGATAGGTACGGATAAAGAAGCTATTTCTTTGAAGCCCGTGAAAAAGTTGTTTCGTTCCACCTGAGACTTACACCACAACTGCATGCAGTGGAATGAGCAACTTGTTGGCTACGTCTGATTTGTGCTGGTTTCTAGCGAAGAAATGTTGAAGTTTGACTCGCACCATTTTAGCCCGTGATGGAACAATGATAGACTCGCCTACCAGTGCATCTAACTGAAGTCTTTTAAAATTTGACTTACGCCACTTTTGCTCTCAACGGCTCGAATGACTATTATAAATAAAATTAAATGATAAATAAATAAAATAAAATTTTATTTTGATGTGAGAGAGGGAAGAAGAATATTTTATAAGAAGTATTCTTTACATTTCTAGCTTTAATAATATTTTTTCTTGGATACCGCATTGATATTTTGATGAACGTTTCAGGGTGTGACTCAATTTTGGTTGGCGACCTACAGCTGGCAGTGCGAACCTATTGACCGTTCAAATTCACCCAGCGCCTTGGAGGTAAAATATATATTCTAATAATCTACTCTTTCTTGAAGTATTAACACTGGAGAATTATGTAATATTTCACTTTATGCAATTTTCTTGTAGTGAGTCACTTCATATTATTTATATGTTTACTTACGTATGTGAAACAAAATATATTGCTTAGATCAATGCGACGTTCATCACGTGATCTTAAAACAACACTTACGCAGTTTTGTCTGTGAAATAACGTATTGAAAATGTAGAATAACATTAATCAACGAAATACAACAGCAAAGTGATTCAGTTATAAGATAGAAAAATTGTGAAGTTACAAAATGGCAGACTTTCTCATGCAAGTTAGTTTGAGAAAGTCTGTTTGGTCTGGATCAGCTTTTCTCTTATGCCTCACCCTCTTCCCTGCTACTACCTTTCGGCATCTCAAATACATTTATGTTCTATTTTTTCCTTCAAATGTTTGGTCCTCTAATAGTATAATTGAAATATGACATTGAGAATATTACAGAAGAGAAAATCATTGTCTTATATGCACATTTTTATTGAAAACCTTGGAGAAATTTTTAACAAACTTTTGTTTGAACATTTCTGAATAAATGCAATTTTCAGCTCAATTTAACAGAAAGCTTTTGAGTTTTCGAGAAACTTCATAATGCTGCGGATAATCGATTTTAAAATTTCAAAGAAAATCTACATTTTGGTGTCTACTAAAACCCAAAAATCGTTTTATTCGAAACGTCCATTTGTCTCTCCATGTCTATTCGTCCGCTGTTGCTCGTACGATTTGTTAAAATATGCTTCTAAAAATTGAGACAAAATTAGTCTTCCATTGTCATTAATTTTTCATAACAATGTTTATATATTTTGGCCTTATCCACTTTTGGATACGAGGGGATGCGCGACTTCTAACATTTCAAAATATGGCGCGAGTACTCAAGGATTAATTATTTGAACTCGATTTTTATTTCAGGCAAATTGCACCAGCTATTACGAATAATGATTCAGTAAAGTTATTATACAATTAATCATTTAATTTTTTAATTGGCTGATATTTTTATTATAAATAATAACTCGCGAATGTAGTACACACTTGTAATCGCTCAATATTAACTATCATGTAACATAACTTGCATACTAGAATAATTATTTTATGCACGCAAACGTATATAAATTTATTTTATTTCTTTGCAGACCATCCGTTTCCCTACAGCTTCACCTTTGTCATCTTTGTCATCTTTGATGAAAACTGTTTCAATTGCAGTTCTTCAATAAATGTTATTTACACTATATTAATCATAGTAGTACAGCACTCTATTGTAATAGCCTTAAACTTAGTAAATACTTGTATAATAATACAATAAAATATTAAAATTGTAGAAAATATACGTAAACATTAGTGTATGTTACCTACAAAGAGTAACTTCACTGTCTGTAAACACAACTGTTCTGTACTGAAACCGTAAATGTGAATGTAAATGTAACTTCACTATCTGTGCACATTTTTGAAGTTCAGTAAGAAATACAGTTATTCAAATTATCAATATCCATCTCGCGGCAGAAAGTACATTCCATTCACGACACAAAGGGCACAATGAAAGATAAGCACTTCGGAGCGAATATTTTCTTATCAATTCTTGCCAAAACGCTCATGTTCTTCAGTATTCAGAATTCTATTTAGGGTAGGGATCCCAAAATAAAGAATACGTGCACAGAATAACCTTCTACCCGTAGCATTTTGTATATTTTGTAAAGAACTGGTTAATAAAATTTTCAAATTTTGAAAATGGAATGTTCGCGGCATGGCACAAGTCAGTGTTGAAATTCTTTCTTGTCTTCGTCTTTTGACTGCCTATGCAGAAGAAGGGTTGAATAGTTTTTCTCACCTTTCCCGCATGCGTTGCAATGCTTTTATGTTGTAAGATATATTTTAGGCACAATTTTCACAACACTGGCAAAAAATTACATTTCCATACACCGTGAATCTTCTCCACAAATCCACTCTTTTAATAATGTACTTCTTTATACTTTCTCTTTCGACACTGTAACCAGCATGCCCAACTTTGACATTGAACAGCAAATTTTCTGATCTGACATGCACCAGACTTTAAAACCAATACAAAATTGTTATCGACGAAAAACCTTCGCCTATCTTGTGTAATTCTATCTTCTGAAAGCGAAAGACGCCGAGAGCGCTATTTTTGAAGACAATTGTGTCCTTGACAAGGAACAGATAGCTCACTAATCATTGCAAAGATCCGAAAGACGAGAGCAGTTTCCTATTCTCTGAAGCACCGTGACGGGCTCCGGCAAAGTAGTTAAGGTACGAATCCTGCAGGGTGTCAAATTCTCATAAGCCTATTAGCGGTGTGCCTGCTCGCCGCGTTCCAGCCAAGAGCACAGAGGTCATAGAACTTCTCGATCGGGGAAAGCCGCCTTGGATGATTTTACGAGGTTGTTACTTGTTTGGTAAAAACTTACCCATGAGTGATTTCGCAAAAAATGACTAGAAAAAATATAAAAAAGACAAAATATTAAAAATGCGGAAAATTCAATATAAGCACTTATAGGCGCTTAGCGGTCGGTTAGGCAATTATCTCTAAAATAGGTATTTATAGGCATTATAAAATCCTCGCAAAAGCCATTTCTGAGGTAAATATTGATTTGGGGGGAATGTTGCCTAAAAATACATTCAAAGAAATATAATAGGCAAACAAGGGCATTGTCCGGACTCTAGTTACGAGGAATAAAAGCATTTTGTGTTGACTGATAAGTGTTCAGAGTTTTTAATGATTTAGATTTATAATTTAAAAATGAAGAGAAATCAAATTCAACAGCATAAAGGGTCTTTTCTTTTTATTTCAACGAGGTTCATTCACTAACAGAACCAAACGAAAAGAAACTATTCTCGTTATTCATTTTATGTAAAGTATTTTAAATATTTATTTTTTCAATATACCTATTTCATGTATTTAAGTAAATCTCTAAAATACATGTCTAAAAAACTCAAAAATACAGTTTTTCAAATACAAAATAAATTTAAAATACGTATTTCAAATGCAAGTATTTACATTTCATGCTACTTGCTTAAATTATTTACACACTATCGTACTTATAATTTATACTTACACACTTAGAAACTAATCTTACATTAGACGCTACTTATTTACAATATTTACACGTACTTGTAGTTACAATCTAAACTTACAGACCTACACTGAGGTTTTTATAGTTTGCCAATCAAATTTGCACTGGCTCTTGAGTGCCAGTTACAGTTACAATATTTCCCCCTACACACTTACCCGACGCCTGTTCGTCGGGACTGCCCAACCCAACCCTGCTTCGTCAGAAGTGAAAGACCCTTCCATTGTGTCGGGCGAGAACATGGTGCACTTAGATGATATCGTAGGCTTCCGCGGCCAGAGTCATGATCTGGGCTGTCCGGGTGACGCCGCGTCGAAGGCTGGGGTGCCGACGTTTCGACCGACATATCGCGGTCCTCTTCAGGGATTGGCAGTACAGCCCTGAAGAGGACCGCGATATGTCGGTCGAAACGTCGGCACCCCAGCCTTCGACGCGGCGTCACCCGGACAGCCCAGATCATGGTGCACTTAGCGCACGCGCCCAACCGGGCTCTACGCCCCTTCAATATAAAAACAATTAAGGTTTGATTTAGGTTTTTTTTAGTAAATTCAGAAATTCAAAATCATCCCAAAGTGTTTCATTGAGTTATGCGTGGTAAGGCCATCACGAATGGTTCCATTCCCACACCCTTACCGTTTGAGAGTAGCCGAGAAAACTGCCAAGGTCACCAATAGCGACAAGTCAGGTGTGGGTCGCCCAAGTATTGAAAATACGGCTCTCTACAATATTAAAGGTTTTAGTTACCCTTGAGGTCTTGCAAGTTGGACACCCCTCGCATATGTAGTCACTTACTTGCTCTAACACATTGGGTAATAAGAATCCATATTTTGTGGATCCTTGTTACCTAAAAAAAGATTCAGAATTTTTAAATTAATATTTACATGGAATGTTTGTATAAAATTCTACCTCCCTACAGATGATCCGGCTGGTAAATTTTTACTTCTGGTTGAAGATTGTCGATTTACTGGACACCATATTTTTCGTTCTTCGAAAGAAAAATAACCAAATCACTTTCCTGCACGTGTATCATCACAGTAATATGGTGCTTCTTAGCTGGGTCGGGCTGAAATTTTTTCCAGGTAATATTTTAAAGATTTTTCACTATAAGGTAAAGAAAGGCCAGGGTGACGCCAAGAACTAAATGAAACTATCGAATTAAATGTTTACTTTATAATTGAATCATTTTTGCTAAAATTAGATCCCATTTGTTGAAAATTAATTTGTAATTTCTGATGAATTTTTACGGTTCTATGCATCACGCAATTGAAATAATATCTTTTCAAGAACAGAAAAAAAGTTACTATCTAGGTAAGTATATCACCAACTCTTACCGTTTAAAAAAGAATGGAGAGTAAAATATAATAAATCATTAAGACTTAGAGCTGATATATAAGTAAAAAATGATAATAATACATAAATAAACCAAGAAAAACAGTGGTAATTAATTAAATGATTTATCGCCAAAAGAACTGTATCTGTGTACTACAAAAATAATTGCTTTTGATAAACTTTAAAAGAAACAAGGAAACTTTCTTAAGAAAATTGTATTTACACTTTGAAAAATACGTTCTCTAGCAGAAACGCATTGCGTTTGTGAAAGTATTATATTTACGGAGCGAAGCAATATTATTTGAGCAAATCAATTACACAGCCACAAAAAAAAATGTTAGCAGACACAAAGACTTGACACATGTTTCTCTATGTATTTCAACGCGCTGAATCCAAATCTGAAGCCATAATTGTGCCAGCACCCTATTTTTGAAATTACCAAAAAACACAATAAAAATTACAATCTACAATTTCACGGCGGTTTTTCGCGATTTAGAAAAAGTTGGAAAGTGGGTGCACAATTCTGACTTCAGTTTCGGATCCAACGCGTCGACATACATAGGGAAACATGTGTTAAGTCTTTGGGTCTGACAACAATCCCCCAAAACAAAAATACAATTTCACGCTTTTTTTTTCGATTAAAAAAACTGGAGGTTGGTGGCAGAATTCTGACTTCAGATTCAGTCTGTGGGTCTGACAACAATCCCCGAAAACCCAAAGAATACAATGTTACGATGTTTTTTCGCGATTAAAAAAAATGTTGGAAAGTGATGGCGCAATTCTAGCGTCAAATTCGGATTCACTTCGTCAAAATACATAGAGAAACATGTGTCAAGTCTTTGGGTCTGACAACGTTTTGCTTTGTGTGCCTGTGTTATTGAACTCTGCTGGAGGGGAATCATGAAAGGCGGTCATGGCAGTAACATACCAAGGGGTATGGATCAACGGTGGACCCCAGCGTAGATCTTTTGTCTATCATTGACTAGATAAGCAGAAACTTTTTCATCAGTTAAAACCTTGAGTGATGATTTCGTGCTTTTGCAAAACAATTCGAAACCAGTGTCCTCTTAGAGCCAGGCCTATTCATAAACAAGTTGTAATCCTATTTTATATATATTTCTTTAGAAAACACTTGTGCAATAGCAGCGTTGTAAATGTTGAACTAGTTGTTAAAAAATACCGTGAAATCTGTTTCCCCATGGAAAAGACTGCGAGTACAGAAAATGTTCAAAATATATAAATGTCACCATGTCACTATGTCACCATGTCACCATGCCATGTATTTTAACGCAAACTGGCAGAAAATGATTGCAATGTATTGCTAAATACTTGAAGCATTAGATCTAAAATTTGTGAATTTTTCCATCAATTACATTGCAGTTTATTCTGGGGTCTGCCGTTGAGTCACAGCATTTTTTCTCTCCGGATATCCAAATGAAATTGATACGCGAATTCTAAGTGATATAGCGTGGTGTATTATTGTACAGCATTCAATTCATATTTAAGTATTAAAATCTCTAAATATTAAAATTTGCCAGACATTGCTTAATTGTTCTTTAAAATTTGCACTTGAAACAAAAAACCATACTGATAAACTTCAGTCCATGAACTCAATTAATTTCTTAAATACAATAACAAGCTTTGAACTGCTGTCGCTTTCTCAAATTGTATTGTTTTCTATAGGAGGTCACGGAACATTTTTGGGTATCTTCAACACGTTTGTGCATGCTTGCATGTACGCCTACTACCTTATTGCGGCAGTAAATCCTTACAATATTTGGTGGAAGAAGTATGTGACCCAACTTCAACTGGTAAGTAACTCTTATTCTGTCTTTGACAACTCTCAGTATCAGTGTCAGTCATTTAAATGATAGTATATCTTAGTCCGGCGCCTCTGGCAACGAGTCCTTTGATGTTAACAATTCTTTTCAATTTTATTTTTTTATTTAAGGTTGCATCAACAACCTTTATTATTACAAGTATGATATTCATTTTATGATTACAAGTATCACGTCAAGGTGTAATTACAAATATGTAATTTGCCAAAAACCTTATTACAATATTACAATGAACTTTAACTGGTACTAAGTCATACTTGGTAGGAATAAATTTATTTAAAACAGTGGAGTTAAATTTTTTCAAAATCAATTTATTAATAGTATTTCAAAATCAATTTCTTCGAGAATGTTTTAATCCTCTTGTACTGTAATCCCCCTTCCTATCTCAGCATAATCATCCCAGGATTCACCTGCTTTCCTGGCGTCAGCTTGCCAGGGTACTCCTAAGCGATGCGGGGAAGGATGCTTGTGTGATCCTGGCTTGCGCACGCATGAGACATTGAAATCAAAAGTGAACGTTTAACAATAAGAATTTAATTTATCAATTTGCCCAAAAGGAATTCCCGCGGTGAAGCTTCTAATTACAGTAATCACGATTTTTAAACTAGCTTAAATCTAATACTTAATCTAAATTTTACCGGTTCGCCGCACTGGTGTCACGGTGCCTGGGTCCTCTGGGTAAGCGGGTCATTCCCCCTTTGGCCAACAATGCACTTGGCGCCATGCTGTGTAGAACGATTCTCCTAAGGATGAGCCAAAGTGACAGCTGGCAATATAACTGGAGGTTCTGTGGTCACTGTGCCCTCGACTCCATTAGGCTCCCTTGCTGCATTCGTTCGTTTGCAGTTGGCTAACTTGTAAATGGATTCGGCGCTTCCTTTTGTGATGTCCTTTTCCAACAAAAATATCGTGCGCCGCGATAAATAATTGAAATTAGGAAGTACAGTATTATGTGCTCTTCTGTAAAACTTCTTTTTTCTATAAAAATTGCAATAAATTTACTTTTTGTGTAATAAATATTATGTTTATTTTAAAACCGAGACTTGAATGTGACATTCGTACCATTGCACGTATTTCCTGCTTAAATCATTTCTCTTTCTATTTATATTCATTGCAGTTTTCTTTTACTGATTGTGAGAGCAGTGTTAAGAGATTTTTCACATACGTAATTAAATTTAAATATTTCCCGGACTCGCGTACGTGCATATACCTTAGCAAAACTCTTAGACTTCTCCATAGGGATGTTTTCACAGGAGCCATTAGCACTTTACGAAGGGACGTGGCTGAACACAGAGTATTAACTGAGAGAGTATTTTAAGGCTGAACAGCTGTCGCGGCGGAGGGATACATCTCTGAATTACATGTGATGTTCACTTATTATGCGAACTGTCACTTTGGCTCATCCTTAGGAAAATCCTTCTATACCGGGAGAGGGGCCGGGGGCTTCGGGCGCCTGCGTCGGTGTGGACTCGACCGCGGTGGCGACGAAAGTGGCGGCGACGCGTCCCCTAGGAAAGGGCTGAGTGCGCTCTGTGCGACAATGGCTCAGCGGCAGCGCCCTCACACGGCGGTGATGTGAACCACGTCGTCGTCGTCTTCGTCGTTGTCTTCGTCTTCGTCGTTGTTTTCGTCTTCGTCGTTGTCTTCGTCTTCGTCGTTGTCTTCGTCTTCGTCGTTGTCTTCGTCTTCGTCGTTGTCTTCGTCTTCGTCGTTGTCTTCGTCTTCGTCGTCATCGTCGTCGTCTTCGTCGTCGTCTTCGTCGTCGTCGTCTTCGTCTTCGTCGTCTCTGGTGGAGAATCGTAGACGACCACCCGGACACTGAGTCTCGCGGCGCCGCTCACGCGCGTGAACACTCTAGCGCTGTCCCCGACACCGAGACTCACGCTGTCCCCGCAAGGGGGAATCGCGATGTCAGAGGTTGTCGCGATCTCTGGTGGAGAATCGTAGAGGACTACCCGGACCCTGAGTCTCGCGGCGCCGCTCACGCGCGTGAACACTCTAGCGCTGTCCCCGACACCGAGACTCACGCTGTCCCCGCTAGGGGGGATCGCGATGGCGTAGGTTGTCGCGGTCTCTGGTGGAGAATCGTAGAGGACCACCCGGACCCTGAGTCTCGCGGTGCCGCTCACGTCGTTCGCCTGAAGGCGCAGGCAATGAGAAGGCGATGCTAAGCTCCTGGTGGCCGAGCAACCGGCCACCCACCAGTTGGGCCTATGGCGCGTCGACTTAGGGGCAGGATTGGGTGAAGGATGCTCATCGGAGAACTCTGGATCGCACTTTAAAGTCCGGTGGGAAATTAGTTACCCCCCGTCAGGTTGCTCCGGTACCGGCGTTACCCACGTTGTGAGCTGGCGGTAAGCATTGGGGAGACGGGATGGGGGCTTCCAGCCACCTGGGCCTTAGTCCAGGGAGCCCCCAGTTGGGCTCTCGGATTCGTCGTGGCAGTGGCCCGATACGCAATGAGGGAACTTGTTCCCGGCGCATGTGAGTGGCGCATCATCGAGACTGCGGTACTAGCCTGGATAGCTAGGACCTCTGAGCTGGCAGGGCGACCCGTCCCAGGCATTGTATGGGGAGGTCACAGTGAGTGTCAACTGCGTTCTGGCGGGATCCAGATAGCAGTCCAATGGCATTCTTGTGGGTCTGCGGGGGGTGAGGTGCGGATAGAGGCTAGCGCCTATAGTGCCCACCCCGGGGTTAATCCCCCCTGGTGAAGGAAAGTACGTGATAGGCGTGCGATAGACATACTATGTCTCCGACACCGAAAGCTGTGCCTGTTCTAGTCGTGTTCCTCGATCAAAACCTCCGTTCCAGTCACCCTCTCCCAACAGAACGACGCACTCGATCCGAATTTTGGTGATATTTCCTGTGCTCCGCGTAGACGCCCGAGGTCACGTGGAACCCGTATCTAGTTACCGGCGATAGCCCCCCCCCCCACGTGACGCGTGGGCGACCAGTCGCGGTGCCATCCCATGTCACCGCGTCGAGGTGCACCGTCATGAGCCCGGAATAAGGATTTTCCGTGCTATGGGTGCGGTGCGTCCGGTGAGCAACACACCCCTGCCCGCTCGACGCCGTCCTTAATAAGAGGACGCATCTCTCGCTGCATGCCAGCAAGTGTTTAAGCTTCGACAAAGCCGTTTTCGACAATTTTCCTGCATCACCGCCTTTGGCAAACTTGAAAGCTGCGCAAAATATTATTTTGAGTTTTCGTTAAATTTCAAAATAGGTGACCGTCCCATTACAGAACAAAGTTGCATACCGTGGGTTTATGTCATTTGGATTCTGATATTTCGGGAAAATATCATTATAAATAATTGGGTTTTTCATGTAGCGGATTAGTACACGCTTTAACCAACACAGATTTATTAACACAGAAAGTACATCAGGTACACTTCCAGAACCAAAATAATGTACCAAATCACAACAGCCAAAGTCGAATACCAAATGTCCAGGAGATGTACAAAAACTAGCAGGGTCTAACAGATAATCGATACAGAATTCCAAATAACTTGCCGGGCCAACAATCACTTTATCACAGTACGTATCTCCTAGCTCTACTACACACAATCACCAAACTCTAGCGCTCTGCGTCCGGGCTGGCGGCGCCCGCTCTTAAAGCGGGCGGCGCTGCAGATTCGCAGCCCGGCTGTTGGCTCTCCGGCCAGCTCGTCACTTGGGATTGGGCGGCGTTTTCCTTGCTCCGCTGCCTCCGCTGACTCCCTTGATTGCCGCCGAGCGCTGCCCTCTAGGCGCGCTCTTCAAAAGATGTTCACAGCCGCGACAATTTTTATGCAAAATAGCAGGGGTATGTAACTGAATAAGAAATTACCCTGTTTCATATTGAGCAAAAAATTATGTGCCATTGCAAAATACTGCATTTCTTATAAGCTATAAATATTCATTGTTCCAGTGAATCCCTCATATAGTTCATTAAATAATACTATTCAGTACATTATGAGCTATCCTGACTGGAATCAGAATGAGATGTTTATTGTAAAGGGAAATTACTTCTTCGTTTCTTAATTATTCTTGTAAATATATTTTTATAGACCGCTCAGTAAGATGTCAGTTATCGCTCTGATTATAGCTGGAATGCCAGGAGAATTATCTTCTGCAATAATGGTTGGATCTGGAGCACCTAATGGATTTTCTAGGAACGTTTTGAATTGTTGATATGTTAGAATAAATGCATTTTAGTTGGATTCTAGTACATATTTAGCTGGAGCAATGACTTCTTCAAAAGATTTAGGTGTTTTTTAACAATAAGGTCTTCATTTTTACAATTTTACTTCTTTCTGTTTGGATACTTTCGATTCATTTCATGATTTCTGTTTTCATTAATGCGGAAGATTTGGAGGGGAGGTTTCTTTTTTTAAGCTGGGAAAGTTTAAATTGTCCATTGGTGTTGAATTGGATTGATTTATAATTTCTTCAGGTGGATTATTAATTAGTTGGTCGCTGACAATGCGAGAATCTATTTAATTAAGTTCTATTGTTTCATTGTCCTCTGTCATTGCAAAGCACTGGCTGGCTATATGTCCTTCCAATTTACAAAAAAGGGTTAAATTGTCTTTTCCTTCTGCGGTTTTTTAATCGCTAATTCGGTTTTCCGGCGCCTAAACTTCTTTTCAAGTCTTCTCTGTTCCTCCAGGAACTAGGAGATAATTTCCACTTCTCGATTATCTTTCTGATCTGGTCGTTCCACCCTGATCTTGGTCGTCTTTGTATTCTTTTTTTACTTGGTTACCTTCCTAATGAGCTTTTGGGAAGGCTTTTCTCATCCATTGGCTGTACATGTCCACACTAAGTGAGTGGTTACTTTTCAATTTCCTCTATAATATCATGTTGCAGATTCATTATCTCCCTAACTCGCTCATTTCTAATTCTTTCCGTTCAAGATATTGCTGCCACTCTTCTGACGGAATCCATTTCCAGGGCTCTCAATTTTCTGTTATGTTGTTCTCGAAGTTGCCATATTTCTGCTCCATACAATGTAACTCTTTCAGACATACATTTATACATTTCTAATTTTCGTTTTCTTCCTTTAATGAGTCGGGTTTCTCATTCCTTTCCATAAAAACATGTGTCCCTATTGTTGTTTCCAAGTACTTTATGTCCTCTGATGTTCTTATTATTTCCCCGGTTTTCGTAGTCAGTACGTCATGTGTACTGCCTAGTGTCCAGTAAACTGTTTTTTCTAGGTTGAGGCGTAGTCCCCATTTCTCATAGTCTTCTTTTATCTTCCTAGTCATATATTCAATATCTTATTGTTCTTGCGCTATCAGCACCTGATCGGTGAATTGTAGGGTATAGAGTTTTGTGTTATCAAGTTTTATTCCCATCCCCGCACATTTTCTTTTCCATACCTGTAAGACCGCATTAACATATATTTTAAAGAGGGTAGATGACAAACAGCATCCTTGCCGTAGCCCTTTTGATATAGGAAATGTTTGGGTCATCTGTTTTCCAACTTTCACTTTTCCCTTTTGATCTACATACAATTCCTTTACCGTATGTATTAATATTTTATTCACATTACTATAATCCATAACTTTACATAACTTTATGATTGGCACACTATCCTACGTCTACGATCCTCTCATTGACAATTATTGTATGTGCTATGCAACTTTATATTAAAATCAATACGCTTACGTGGTCCGTATGTCCTCAGAAACATATACATGAAAAGTTTTCGATTGAAGTACTTAAAAAATTGTGTGCTTCATTACTTTAGTGGATAAAACTATCGTCAACAGAAAATATTTCGACAATATAATGAATCATTCCCTAAGAATTCACACTAGGCCAGAAATCCAATTTAGGATGGATTTCCACCATGGCTTTATCCACAGCGTTTCAACACTGTAGGTGGTGCCATAAAACTCTTAAAACATCTTTTTTCTTCAATTCTTCCAGAATATTCTGGTTGGTTTTAAAACTTTACCAAAACATGTTTTAGGTGAACGGTAAACAGAAGTGAAGGAACAGCGAGCCGAAGTACGCACGCTTACAATAATAATAATGTATATAATGTAAATATGCTAGAATAGTAAGATTCCAACTGTAATGTATAAGATAAGCTTCTGTCAACAGATTTTTATTGTAAAATGTATTAAAAATCATGTACTAAAATTGTTAAAATGTACAATTAAAAAAACAGGTCTAAAGATGGCTAACAGGACATCATCAAAAAATACTATATGTAATACGCTAAATACATTTATTCTTGAATGTCAAAAATACGCGGAATTTTTTGATTAATAATCTGTATCATAAGTAACTAATTCTACAACTCTAATAACAAAGGTAGATTCTGCGCATTATTAATAGCACGTGAAATATGCCATTTTTATATCAATTAAAAAAGACGGTTGCAAATACAACTGTCTTGTTATCGTAAAAAAAGTAATTCATTCATGGAAATTTAACGATATACCCCTTGGTAACTCTCTATAACCTACTGCTATTCCCCGAGATATCAAACTCCTTATTGCAATGTAAAATTACGAATATTTGCCTATATATTTTTATATTATAATTTTTAAACAGTTGTAGAAACAATGTTCATATTTCGTGAGCGAAGTGAGTGTTTTTCTCTATGTCTTGCAATACAGAGACTGAATACCAAACCTGTAGGTCAGCTCCGGATCTCGCCATGTAGCAAGGAAAGATTACAGCCACCTTCCGCGATACAAAAACATGCATAATAAAATACCGCCGTCGATCTTTCCTTCCCGTCCCCCGGCCTTTCCTCATCCCCTTACTTACACACACTCTTACATGCACTACACTACCAAACTTGTCGGGAGACCAGTCGGGAAATTAGAGTTTGACCGGGCTGGGTCGCTACCCTGCTGGTGGGCGATACCTTGTTGGGGAAATTCCCGCAAGCCGACTTGACTCGGCGCCGGATCTCGCCAGCCAGCGGGGGCGGGTCACCGCCACCTCCCATGATGCACCACGAGCACTACGCTTACGGGAGTAATGACCTTAGCAGTTGACGCGCCCGAAATCACTAATCAACCATTCAATCCGCAGGTTCAGCACGTGGTGGTAGGATCGCACCTGGCGCAGCTGTTTGTGCACAATCCGTGCAACTACCCGATGTTGGTGCCGCGGATACTGGTACCGCAGGCCATTTGGCTCATCTTCCTCTTCGCGCGCTTCTACAAGCGCGCATACGGCTCGCAGACCAAAGCCAAGGCTTCCTAGAGAGGAAGGGCAGCGACAGTGAAATCTGCTGGAGCGACTACTTCTATTAATTTACATGTTTTTAGGAACCAATTGATTTTCCCGTTTGATAGTGTAAAAGTGTATCCCCTTTTAAGCGACCATCTTGCCTCGCGGTCAGCAAGCAGATACATTTTGATGATTTTGATGTAATAATTGCATCTTCCTGACAAATTTGGGGTTTTTATCCGTAAATTTTAAAGAAGCGGAAGAGTAGAGTCCTTGGAGGCGTTGATGATCAATGGCCGCAAAAGATGACTTGAAAATACAATAAAACCTGGTTTAAACGAACAATAATGGTTTGAGAACAATACGTTCGTTACCGTAAATGATGATAATAAGGAGATAATGAGCGTGATGACAATAAGGAAAGCGAACGTCCGGTCTTTTCTTGTTTGCAAATTAAGAGAAATGTGTTTTGGTAGTTCACACATTCTAATTACTATTAAAGTAGAAAATATCTGGAATTGTGTTCCTGTATTTACAACAGGTGATGCTACAACACCTCACACAATATAGTATAGTTGGTTATGGTTAGTTATTAATACAATATTAGAGGCAACGCGTTCAAAATGACAGGACAAAATCTCTCCCCCTAATAATAATACATTGCAGTGAAGAGAAGTACGTAATTCTCGAAATCCCACGGCAAGTGTTTCAAAGATTAGGCCTACTCTCTTCCCAGTAATTGCAAAATCCGCCCATTCCATTCTCCAACCATGGGAGTAGGGAGCTATGTATTATCTCTTCACGATCATTTGTTTACTATATTTTATACCCGTTACTCATTTATTTGTTTTTACAAAATACTTTTGTACTATGACATTCGTTTTTCGTAATAAATCTATACCTTATTTTATATTACTAAGTGAATGTAGTTGAACCCAAATGTGCCTTTACAATTCAGCTCCTGTAGCTTTTCCCAAATCACCAACGTTGTAGAAATCTAGCGCGCGTTGCAATCAGGGATATTTAAGCCTATCTCCGGAGACCTCGAGTTCCGAAGTGTGTGATAGCTAAGCCGGCGCGCGGCGTTGCTTGTCCCACAAAGACCTGCAAGAGAGATTGCAAACCTTTTTAAACCCTCACTTAAACTGCCAAACATTGCGCGCCACAATTATTTCTCCACTTGTCTTTCTCTTCATGGACTTTATTCTAGTGTAGACTGAAGTAGCAATATTCACCCTAAAATATTGAATACTTGCATGTAATAATTTATATTTACGTTAAATATAAATCAACGCCCTCGCGAGATAAGTACCTTATTTATCACATTTCAGTAAATGCATCGCGAAAGAAGGGAATAAACAGAAATATTCACTAGAATTCCACTTCTATATTATTATGTATCAAAATCTTCAACCTGCCAGGAAATGCCACGGACTGACAAGTCTACAAAATGCACCGCCCACTGAATGCGGAAACAAGTGGCTGCTTAAAGAAAGAAATATTTACGCGACTCTTCTGGGAAATTCAATCGATTTCACGAAAACAAGGCAAAAAATTGATATAGAGACACAATCAAGGCGGTCGTTTCTGCATTTTTCACTGACCTTTTATTCACCTTTGAACGACTGATAAGCTTCCGTTGAATGGCGACAAGTGATAAAACGAGTTTTTTGAATTTGTGTCTGTTAATAATATCCTTTAAACAAAAAAATCAACATCACCTTTGTATTGAAATAATTAAAATATACTATTTTATACATGATGCCATACCATGTACGTTAAGCCAAGCATGAAACAGAAGGATGATAAAAATTATCTTTCTGGAGCAGCAGCAAAAAATATGTAGTTTAAAAGTAAGACATTTGTGCAATGGCGCCAAGATAGTAGTTGATATTGAGAGAAGGTGGAACGGGTTTCACAATGAAATCTTCGCACCGTGCAAAGGAGTATCTCGCCAGAAGAGGCGAGTAATGAAAATATCTGTGAAACTTACATGTGATGTATGATAAGGTGCGTGTTAGAAACATCAATTAAAGTACGTTTGTTGTGGTTGTATTTATTAAAATGTTTACTTTTTCTATTATTCCTTTACCTTCTCTTATTGCAGGTTAAAATGATTCATACGTTTTGACGATTGAGCAGGATGCTACAACACTGTTGCCAAAGGAAAACAGAGCGCGTTTTGATAGTTTCCACTAGGGCTAACTAGGGCTGATTTTTAATATAAAGTCGGCACTGTCGCCAAGGCAGTAGGGAGATCGGTTCGGGGGTCACTTCAAGACCCGCGTGCGTATGCTGGTTTAACTTATGTTGTGTTAGTGGGTGGTCCCATCTACCATTCATCAACTTTCCTTCTCCTTTCGAGTAGTGTAGGAGCATGCGCTCCTTCCACGTGGAAAGCGCCAATCCCCAGAACCTTATCCCGCAAGGCATTCCATCCCTACCATCCCTAAAATGTTGCCTTCCACCTGCAATAGTCTGTGCGTCTGGCAATATTGGGAGGAGCCCCATACGGTTCAATGGGATGCAGCGGAACTACCTACGCACAGACATGGCCCTTCTATTGGACCTGGAGCGGTAGCTCAGTGCATCAACTGATGTCACTGCAGCGCCTCTGACCGGGAGGTCCTAGGTTCGAGTCCTGACGGCGGCAGGACTTTTCGACACTAGCTTTCCAGCTAGGTCGAATTCAATCGCTGTCTAAAAGAGAATTCTAGCGGCCAGCTGCTCTGATCGGTAGTTTCCCGTGGTTTCTCCGATCAACACCAGGCGAAAGCCGGAGCAGTACCCTACCAAACGGGCCACGGACCGCGCGCGATCTGTCCTTCCTCTTCCTTGTTCTATCCTCTCCCCGTACTCACACACTTACACTAACATGCACTACACTACCACACATTCCGGGAGACTGGTCGGGAGCTTAGAGCTTGTCCCGGCTGGGGCGGTGCCCCGCTGGTGGGAGAGTCCTGGTTAGGGGGAAACCCCACTAGCTGACGGTAGGTCGGCGCCGGATCTCGCCATCCAGAAGGAGAAGATCACCGCCATCATCCGAGATAAAGCATTCACTACACTACCGGGACCAATGACCGCAGCAGTTGACGCGCCCGAAAACACGCAAAAATCAATCAATCAATTGGAACAGAACGTCCCAACTCCCTCACCATTTTCTCTCCCCCCTTCCCGTCGAGATCGAGGAAGATATGAAGAGTCGTCGTCTCAACATCAGTGATGCCAGGGACGTAGTCAGAAACCTCCAGAATTGGAAACCTATCCTGCTGAAAATGTTTTCTTGAGTCCAGAGCAGCGTACTGGTTATGGTTCCCAGCCCTCTCCACCAGCCACCATCTAGGGACCAAAGACGAAAAGAGGAAGAAAGTGTTGGCAAATAGACAGGCCACACCAACAGTTGTTGACCGTACTTGTTCAATTTTCAGGGGAAGAATAATTAGGTGTTGTTTGGAATACGCCGGTGACATAAGTTGTCAGCTAATTTGCTCTCCCATCAAATGCTAGACGATTATTTCGATGTCTTAACACTATTCAAAGCTTCATAGCATTTTTGTTGCTACATGCCACTAGTTGTACACTGTTCCTCTCACCACACAATATGAGTTTTATTGAAATATGAAATACGTATTATACACAATTCCTTTTCAGGAAGCCAATGCACATGTGAACAGTTCTACCTTATAGCCAATCCCGGAGAGAGGGTAGGGGGATTAAAAGGAACAAGCACCCCTCCAAATCTAACAATGCGATAAGACTATGAGATGTAATAGCTATCCAAGTAACGTTTTGAGTATTATTACTGCAGAGGCCAAAGTTTAAAATTCGAGGCGTAGCGTAGTGGACCCGAGATTTTTAATTTGGACGAGACAGTAATAACAGTGTAACATGTCGTGGTATGTTCAGCATTTTGTCGGTTACCATGAAATCTCACGATTTACGCACAATTTTACATTACTGCGATAGTAAACAAATTAATTCTGTTGGTGCATCACGTTACTACGATATTGTGAGGTTTTACTTGCAATGTATCTATTTAAACAATATTCGTATACCGTATTTTGAGAAAGATGGATGCAAATAATTCTCCTGAAGATTTCTGCACAAATTTCATCGGGTGAGGAAGTTTGTGTGTTAACATCCAGTGGTGACACCTACACACCGCTAGTAGATATTAATATTGGAAAAGAGTTTCATTTCGTGGAATGCCTGAAAAATGAGGTTAATTTACCTAATATGTATTTTTTTAATTGCACTAATAATAATATTACAATTAATAATTATCCCCAAAACTAATATGAGATTTTAATATGAGTTTTATTCTGAATTGTTTGAATTGGATTTGTTTTGTTCATCGCCATGTGTTTTCTTAACAAACATTTCACTTGCGATCATGGTGGAAAGATGCATGCAAGATAGTTGCTTACTTACTTCGCTAAGGATGTTAAAATCCGTTGCTATGGAAGTAATACTCGTACAGGTAGGTACAAGTGCGCTTATCAAACCTGGACGGTTGCATGTTAACAGAAGTTAAAGACGCATGTGATCGATAAAAATATCTGTTAGATTTCGATCGGGTTACACAGCTCAGTGAAACATGAGCAAGCATCTGGTATTAAAATGTAACGAAATTTCTAGAAATAAGTAAAATATGTAAAAATATGTAATTATGCGAAATTATGTAGAAATATGTAAAATAAAACTGGTTATAATTAAATCAGAATGTCTTATAAACTGTATAAACTATTTTTTGAAAGCAGGTACCTTATTTCTGCTTTCAAATGTGTACCAACGCCAAAATCCTTGGATTGGCCAGAACCCCGATAATTACGAATATGTACTAAAAATTAGGAAAACATGAACATATACCAAAGAACCTTGAGAAATGTTATGTCTAGTAACGTTATATAAAAGTTACGAGTTGAATAATTTGACCAGGCAAGGCCACGTATAAATTCTATTAAAAATACAGGTGGCATGGGAAAATAATATTTAATCTTAAATTCTATTTACATAGCTAACTTATGGCCTAGCTTACAAACTAATCTAAATCTACTTTGTCTTACATTCTAACTTAATCTAACACCAAACATTATTTACATTATTTACAGTAATCAATACGTACACATACACTTATAAACATTACACATGAACTCATATAAAAATTATTTGCACTGTACAAATGTATATCGACAACAAATAGCGGTTGCAACTTTAACACCGTACACTATTTACAATATTTACACTGAGCAATATATACAAATACACTTATAAACACAACCCATGAAATCATTTAAACACTATTTACACTGTACATGTTTGTAGCCACCTCATTTAAACCGCAACTGCACGAGCCATCCACAGACCATCCTCTCCCATCGAGCACAGGGGTATTGTCTTGATGTTTAGGCTCGCCTGTACTCGACTGGGATGAGGTCATCTTGGGCAGTGTGGCGAAAATAGCAGGCAGCGCTCCCTGCTATAGAGCGATTTTCCTAAGGATGAGCCAAACTGACAGTTCGTGAAAACAAGTGAACATCACATGTATTTCAAAGAAGTATCCCTCCGCCGTGACAGCTGTTCAGTCACGCCCCTTCGTAAAGTGCTAATGGCTCCTGTGAAAACATCCCTATGAAGAAGTCTAAGAGTTTCGCTGAGGTATATGCACGTACGTGAGTCCGGGAAATATTTAAATTTAATTACGTGTGTGAAAAATCTCTTAACATGCTGTCACAATCAGTAAAAGAAAACTGCCATGAATGTAAATAGAAAGAGAAATTATTTTAAGCAGGAAATACGTGCAATGGTACGCATGTCGCATTCAAGTCTCGGTTTTAAAATAAACATAAAATTTATCCCCCAAAAAGTAAATTCAATGTAATGTTTTTAGAAAAAAGAAGTTTTACAGAAGACCACATAATACTGTACTTCCTAATTTCAATTATTTATCGCGAC
Source organism: Teleogryllus occipitalis (assembly GCA_011170035.1). Lineage (NCBI taxonomy): Eukaryota > Metazoa > Arthropoda > Insecta > Orthoptera > Gryllidae > Teleogryllus > Teleogryllus occipitalis. The sequence continues at coordinate 88,359 of BLKR01003929.1, forward strand.
GCACTATATTTTTGTCGGACGAGGACATCACAAAAGGAAACGCCGAAACCATTTACAAGTTAGCCAACTGCAAACGAACGAATGCGGAAATGGAGTCTTATGGGCTCAAGGGCACAACGACCACAGCATCTTCAGTTATGTTGCCAGCACTAGCTGTCACTTTGGCGCATCCTTAGGAGAATCGTTCTATACAGCATGGCGCCAAGTGCATTGTTGGCCAAAGGGGGAATGACCCACTTACCCAGAGGACCCAGGCACCGTGACACCAGTGCGACAAACCAGTAAAATTTAGATTAAGTATTAGGGGGGAATGGAGTCTTATGGGCTCAAGGGCACAACGACCACAGCATCTTCAGTTATGTTGCCAGCACTAGCTGTCACTTTGGCTCATCCTTAGGAAAATCGCTCTATGTAGCCTTGGCGACAATGCGCTCACGTGGAAAAAGAGGAAGAACGAGGGCGGCCAAGGAGACACAACATGAATAAGCTATCTCGAATTTTTGAGTGCGGGGTGTGTAATTTCGTTGTTAGATATAAAAGCAGAAAGTGAGGAATATTATAGCCACAAGAAAGAAAGGAAGTATAGTAGAAGGATGCATTGGACGTGATGTGGAAGAGAGAAGAATCATCGCGACGCGGGAACTCGACGCGGGGGTGCGGCGCAAGAAAGTGTCAGCCGATTAGACTGGGAAAATTAATACCAACCATATTGTTAATTGAAAAACGTAATAGTTGTTTGTTAAATGAATATAAGTACGCTAGTAAAATATATATCAAAGATTAATCTGTTTTAACAAAAATGGATATTTGTAGTAGCAATAAGACACGATCGGAGGTTCCTACTGACCAGGAAAATATGTTTGTATCTGGTGGGGAGAATTTGCATGTGGTGATGACGATGGTGATAATAATGTGGAAGCCGAATTGAATACAAATTCCGGAATGGAGCCCGGACGTGAATTAGGGGAAGCCAAACGACAGGAAAGAGAATTACAAAGATCACTGCCGGTAAGCATAGTGTAATGAATCGTCCTCCTCATATCTATAAAACAACTATAATCGCCCCTCGTTAGGCGCACCAAAATATGTAATGAACCATTACCTGCCCTAGATCAACTATAATCTTTATAATCGCCCGGCGTTATAACGCCAAAATAATAACCAAAACCCGCTCTTATCAATTGCCCTGGTTATACTCAGCTTCCACCTCCAAGGTTGCCCGTCGACTAGCTGCCCCCCCAGAACTTCCGATATTTTCTTACTTACACATAAAATCTGGGCGTGAGGTTGTGGCTGACCTGTACAGGATCTAACAACTATTCGGGCACGTGGGCGTAGGTCATTAACTAGCTACATGTAACAATTAAACTACGTTCGTTTAATTTAATGTCGAACCAAGTGATGTTCGCCATTTATTTTCTGTAATTCCTGTGCTAGTCGTTATTTCAGTTGAAATATATATATATATATATATATATATATATATATATATATATATATATATATATACAAACTGGGGTCGTTGCTCTCCCATGACTCACATAAAACACTTAACGACAAACAAAATAAGCACATAAACACATCAACGATATAATACCCTTAAATTACATGACACAAAATCCAAAATATTTCCATTCATACTGACAATTATAAATAAACTCATTCACACCCGAATGCGCATTCTGCCTGTATATCTATTGAATCTATTTTACGTTAAGACAGAACTTGATCTTGTACAGAAGCTAATTTTAATCTTTCTTCTCCTTCAAAATGTGAATTTCATAACAAAAAAAAACAAAGTTTCATAACTTCCCTTTTGCCGAAAACGCTGTAATCCGCAGCAAACCATTGTTGCGCGCCGTCCTCGATGTATATTACGCAGCATCCTCCAAATCCATCCTCCCGCAGCATTTCTCCATCCCCACACATTACCAAAATTTTCTTGAACTCGCTAATATCTTCTTAGCATGTCCTTTCATTCCCCTATCATCCTATTTCCATTACGCAACTAATAACGCGATTATCTGTCTATCGCGTGCTACATTTCCTCCAAAATGTCCTATTGTTGAATATACTGCGACACATAAAATATTTCCGCGTTACGCATTGTTATTACGAACATCATTGCCTAAACTCACTATATCCATTCATGTTCACCGTGTTTCTCGCACAATTGCATACTAAAATTTTTATCTTTTTTCGGAGCGTTCTTCCCCACGTCTGACTTCGAGCTTGCTACGCATCATCTTCCTGTCATTGTTGCGTTGTGTCTTCAACTTTTTTTTCTGGAACATTTACCGATCGCTTACGTGTCTTTACCAAAAATATCATACCATTTTACTTAATTCTGTCCTTTCCAGGCTATTTCTCTTTATTACTACTTTTAATTATCAATTTATATCTTATTACTATTTCTTATACGATCTCCTCATGTTTATTAACGCCAAAATTGCTTTATTTCCGTCGCTCGCGACGCATCATTGTTCTCTCGTAAAAATTCCAAATATACAATTTCAATTGGCATCTCTACTGCAGCTCCTCGATATTTTTCAGAGTTGCGAGTAATGTCATAATTTTCCGCGTGATTTTCTTTGTTAATCCCGAAAGTTTCATTTCAATCGCTTTACGCGTTCTCTTAATTTTTAGGAAAAACCGCTTCTTTACATTACCTTTCTTATGATAACAATGGCTGTAAAAATCTCTAGTTATATTGTCTAAAGTGTACTTTCAAAATCACTCATATCTTTTAAACCCCTGATGCGATTCGCTTCGAATAACTTTTGAAATGTTCCTCTAAATGAATGCTATTGATTCGTACTGTCTAAATCGGGATTTTGTCGCGTCTACTTTAATTTATAAAAAAATTATTAGTGCGCGACACCGCTTTCTTCTGTTTTTCCATCTCCTACTCATGCTATTCCTTGTTATGTTTGTTCTTTGCATCTAAATTGTTCGTGGGGATCTTAGATTGTTACAATAGATACAAATACTAGTTTAATTTTAGATTTATTGCTAAAAATGAAGAATGACTTGAAAAGTAAATTAGAAAGCACAAATGCAGAAATTAATTAATTCTGAAATTTCAGAAATTTTCAAAGTTTGCATTTTCTTGTGCACCTGCTTACAACTACAATATTGAAGATAGAGCTTTTCCCTTCAAATTCATTGTTTTCTTCATAAATAGTTATTTCATCAAGGTCATGAAGATTTTTTTGAAAATTGTAGATTTTTCGCGCAATATTGCGTACAAATATTTGCAATTTCAAACTAGAGTTGTTACAGAATGGCACAGACTTTCTCGTAAAAACTTTTCTAATTTCCTTGGTGTGGACTGGTACTGTACAGTCTTGTCCCTCCTACTTGCTTGCTTCCATCTACTGCGGCCCAAAGCATTTTTTTTAAAATTATTCGCAACTTTTCGGTTTCCAAATATAAATACCTAAATTATATTTTAATTATATTTAAGAAGAGTATAACGTCGTCCTAAATAACATTTTTCATTGAAAAATTTTAATCCATTTTTTAAGTAAATGGCGATTAAGAATTACTGTAAATGCGAAATTTGAAGCTCTTTTTTACAGGAATCTATTGAGTTTTCGAAAATCTTCATTTGAAGACATTTGAAGTACTATTACTAGCAAATGCAATAATGTATTCAAATAAATTAAATGTGCATATAAATCGAGTGAGTGATATTTAAAAAAATACATTTGTGTAAAAATTGTAATTTAATTATTTCTGACTTGATAATCACTTACATGACAATATTGAATATACTGATTTGTACCGCATGAGTAAAAATCCTCTATATTAATATTAACGGTCAATATTTTCATATTGCATTTAGACGGATCGAGAATGCTTTCATTCGAGTTTTGCAACAGCAAGCGCCGCAAGAGGGTGCCTATCTTGTTGCTGCGTTTTAGTGTGGCTGGTAGTGGTTTAGTATTTTGTTGTGTATCAAGCAGCTAAGTGCCAAGACAAGGCGCTGTTTCTATGCACAGATGGTGTTTTTCCGCGTAATACAGTTATTTGTTTTCTCATTCGTATACATAACATTTAAAAATATACATGCGAAATAAACTTATTTACATAAATAAGAGAAACAGAAAATAATGCAAAAATTAACTGAACTATTGTCAAACTTTTTTGAATCAGGAATTTTTCATTACAGAAAAACTTTGATAATTTTTCACGAACTTGTACACTGAATTCTAATGACGGTAAACACATGACATCTGAACTCCAGCCTAGTTGACCCTCGTCTTTCTCCCTTCTCTCTCTTTTTACTGCGCTGATTCTTATTTTATTGGCAATGAAGCACGTTTTTGCTTCATATGACTAAAAATCAAGATATTATCTCAAACCGTGTATAATATCGCATAGCCGGGTGATGCATAACACCGTCCAATTAACCTGCGAAAGCCCTTTGACATCGTTTGCATTGTTTTACACCTAAAGCAAAACATTTTTGAACTTTTATTACACTGTATAATAATCTAACTATATTAAATGTTATTCTACCTTGGTAATTGTCTCTACGTCTATTGCACAAACCCAGGTTGGATTTCTATCGTTGTTATAGAGACAAACGTTATGAGAAAAACGCAATTCGCCTCATTTCCTAATTTTTCATCCGTGAACAGAATGTCCAGAGCTTCAGCTACTGCTATAGCAGATTCTGGTAGCGACGCGAAATCTCTGTGGAAAAAATGTTAGTTTCAGAAACCATATCCATTCATCCTAGCGTTTTTCCACATAGCTACGGCCTAATTCATAAATGTAAATGAATTTGAGGCGTTGTTTCGTCGTGTATATTTATTTTAGCATAAAGCTTTTTCGGCCGCATTGCGGTCATCTTCAGTGCTATTCTGAGGCGGCTTGGGGCCTTGGTCCAAACAAGACAGACTGTCTAAAAGTCTAAAATAAATATATACGACGAAACAACGCTACAAATTTATTTACATGATGCAAATGTCGTTAACGCCGCACCATTTCCTACCATTACTAATTCATAAATAAAAAAAGTGTATATTTTATCCCTCTGCCACGTGTATTCATCTCAAGGTTACGCTGCCAGGATATTCCCCGTTTTTTGCTTTATTACTCAGAATTGTCCTTAATTAAAAGCTAATTTGCAAGTTTCTTTACTTGTAACCTTCTAAATTCAAAATTTGAGTATGTATCACATGAATACATGTGGCGTAGTGATGTGATTTTTCTTAAATGATACCAGGAGGCCACGTGTATATTGTTTATACACAACACTATTTTCCTTTAAGCAAGAAATAGTTTACACAGCTGAATTGGTAGACAGAAATGTATTTACGAACAGTTTATAACTGGGTAAGAATGTATACAAACTTATCAATTTATAACACAATCTATGAACAAATGTTTCTTTACGTTCGGAACGGAATTATGCTTATAAAAGTAACAATCGAGTTACATGAATTTTACATTAATATTACACCGTTCTCTATATTATATAAGTAACAAAATGTCACTACAAGGTAATATTCGAAATACATCATTACTGCCATCTAGTGAAAAAAATAAAAAATTCTAACTTCAATACGTTACACTCAGAGGCTAACAGGTCCACTCTTTATGCTAGAAAAGCGGAAAACGTATATTGACAATTACACACGTGGCCTTCAATTTTATACATATGGCAGTCTAAAGGATATAGAAAAAAGAGTGTCAAATTAAATAAAATGCCATAAATCTTTACAACAAGTTCCAAAGAAAACAAAATCTGAGTTAAATACTTTATAATAAAAAACAAGAAAAATACCTGCTGACGCAGTCAGAAAACTTCATACTGAAAGGAGTAAAAGCTGCTAATACGTTTTGCACACAATGACAAATAGAAACTAATATATGTCGGCCGGAACTCTTTCCTGACAAATTGCACTCGCAACGATGACTCTACGCGTTTGTAACAGTTCACGGAAGGGCACGAAACAATAGCGCTGTGCCGTTGGCATACGGCAACGCAGCTGTTAAAGAACTGCAGTTGAATGAGGGAATCCGACATTTCTTTAAACTTTTCCAATTTTCAAAATTTCAGAGGTTTTAATAAAAATCGGACCTACGCTCTTTTCTCTAAACAAGCAAAAATTTTCAACAAAAATGTGGTATTTTTGAGAAATGTTTAAAATACCCAAGGGCCTTCATGTAAAATACCCTCAAAAATTAAATGATCTGTTTGAACATCGTGGGGCCTGATTCATTGGGTGTATTCATAACGAACGAACTCCTATGAAAGATTTAGGGGTTAAAGTTCACCACCTACAGACAATCGAATTGTCAAACAAATATTTGACAATGTAAAAATGTCAAACACAGACAAATGACAAGTGTAAAAAACAATTTTTCGGTATCAAGGAACCACACAAATAAGGATTCACACTACAGTACGAAGTGGAAAAAGTAATTCACTACATGTACACTGGAGAACGAAAAGTCAAAATCAAGGAACAAAGAAAAGTACTTTTTGAGTCGAAAAATCTGCATCGGCTTTGGGCAAAATTTTACTTCCAATAATGTAGATGTACGAGGTGGTGCAATCAATTCTGAACTTTTATAATTCAACGATTTTAATAAAAATCGATTCTGTTCAATTAATTTAAGCATTCAGTGATATAAGTACGTTCAGGTCCATGCTTTTCTCTTTTCGAGCAAAAAAATTAAAGAAAACATGTAGTAGAAGCTGCCAGTAAATATTATTTCCCTAAAAACTTAAAATATCTATATCAAATTCGCAATGCTTAGAACGCAACTACTTCAGTCAGAGAATATCCATTTTGGAGAAACTTTTGTGAACGACTTATCCACTAGGATTGTTCAAGAACTGACAGACCATTTGAGAAAAATACTCTTTCCTTGTAAAGGACACCCGGATAGTTTTGACTATACTTTAATTACGAAAATTTAATACTACTCTACAAAAGCAAGAAAAATACTTTATACGTTATCCAGAGCTCAAGAAACGTAAATTTTCTTCAGAATATCCGTATCAATTGCAGAATTACTATACCTTATCTATGCTACGGTTTGAGAAACGCGCATACATACCCATACACACACATACCCAAACACACACACAAGATTTTTTCTTAGAAGCATACAATGCGTACGTGTGAAAGGGGAATTTTCCCCGTCGTTGGAAGCAACAATGGCTGGTCCTTCTTCCAAAGGGCGATAAGCCACCTAGCGACGCGTCAGCATATCAGCCTATATGTTTACTGGATACTGGTGGCAAAGTGTTAGAGCAGATCATCTGCAAATGGATTGAAGCCTACACGGAGGAACCATAGAGACTGATAATCAGTATGGCTTCAGGAAGGCGAGATACACAGTGGACGCAATTAGGGTCGTCATCGACATCGCACGCAAGGCTATTGAGGGCAAACGATGGAGAAGAGGTGCAAAGAAGTATCGCGCTATTGTTACCCTCGACGTCAGGAACGCATTTAATACGGCAAGGTGGAGTTCCATTTTACTGAGTTCCGAATTACATAATGAAAATAATAAGAAGCTACTTTGAGGAAAGGACTTTACTACACGAAACCGAGACTGAAATAAAAACGTATGGTATCTCGGGCGGTGTTCCGCAAGGCTCGGTACTTGGCCCGCTGTTATGGAATATTATGTATGACTCCGTTTTGAAGCTCCAGCTGCCAGAAGGCGCTAGGGCTATTGGATTTGCTGACGATGTTTCCGTGGTAGTAGTCGGCAAATAAACCGAAGATATCACGCAGGTTGACAACGAGGCTGCAGCTACGATTCGGCGGTGGCTAACGTCGGTGGGGCTCGAGATGGGCGAGCATAAAACGAAAGCTGTTTTGGTGACTGGCAGAAAAGCGATAAAGGGTATTACTCTCAATGTTGGGGATAGTAAAATAGCCTACCAGCAGTCTGTAAGATACTTAGGAGTCCAGATTGACGCGAGACTCCATTTCGACGAGCACTTTAGCAAGAAAGCGTCTCACATGGCTTCCGCCTTGGCACGAATTATGCCTAACATCGGGAGTCCAAAGCAAAGTAGTCGGAGGCTGTCTAGCTCAGTTAACTCTATGCTGCTCTACGCAGCCCCCAATTGGGCTGATGCCTTTGGGATTGGGTCGTACGCTCGGGGTGCGAAGTCAGTGTACAGAGGGAGCCTTGAGGGTAGTCCGGGCGTTTCGCACAGTTTCGTATGACGCTGTGTGTGTGATAGCCGACATGCCTCCTATAGATCTCGTGGCTAAAGAAAGGGCCAGAGGGAGCTACAAATAGGAGCGTCATCATGAAGGAAGAGAGAGAGAGAGGTGACAATGGCACAGTGGCAAAGGCGATGGACTATCATCCACTGTTAGATGGGCATTTCGTCTTATTCCTCACGTAGCAAAGTGGACTCAAAGAAAACCTGGAGATGTGGATCATTATTTGACCCAGTTGTTAACGGGGCACGGGTGCTACCGGGCATACCAACTCCATTTCTGGTTAGACGATGACTCGTCATAACCAATCTGTGATCCCTTGGTTGAAGATGTGGAGCACGTGTTCTTTCAGTCTCCGCGATTCGTTGAGAAAAGGGAAGGTCTATACCGACTCCTCCTGCAGGTTGTGACTCCTGATACTATCGTCACCAGGATGTTGGTATCCCAAGAGAATTGGAGTGCGGTAGACACCTATACCGCAAAACTTTTAAAGAATCTTCGGGTAGAAGAACGATTTCGAAGGAGAATCTCGTGACATTAGTTGGCATAGAGCGATAAGCCAATCTGCCCCTCCCGCGATGTAATGCCTGACGGCGGTTCCCCGCAAAAGGAGCCGGAAGAATGGGAGGGTTTTTTAGTGGCTAGGCACAGGCTAGCTGTGAATCCTATACGCTGCGGAGTGCGGACTCCGCAGTGTCTTTTGAAGATTTTCCCCTGCCCTCGTAAATAAAAAATACACACACACATACACACACGATTACAACCCGACTAACCGACACACACACACACACACCCGACTTACCGGCTACCCATCGACTAGGAGTGGACGCTGATGCACTTTCTGTAGCAGGTTGCCTCCGGTCGAGTGCTGATCACTGTTTGGGCGCGATTTCCTTACCGTTCCCTCTCTTCCTTTCATTGCGTGCCCTACCGCTATCAAAATCTTTCAATTGTGGTCAACGTTCTCTTATTTGGATTAACGCGTCTGGAGATTCTTTTTATTATACAATTCATGGCGTTGAAAGTGAGTTTCTGGGCAGTGTTTCTATTTATAACATAATGAAGATAATTACATTACACGGTAGCTACCCTTTACTGGCTCCTCTAGAATGAGTGAAGGCATAATTTCATTGAATTAAAGTGTACTATAATTTACTCATTAATTATTTTAGTTGAAGATCGTGTTATGTCATAGTAATTACGTGAAATGGCATCTATAATTTATTTTCTGTAATTTATGCCTGTTTGTGTATGCAATGAGCTTTGACATAAACATTACGAATCACATTTTCAATATCACAATTTTAATTGCAAAATTATAGGGAAATATAAGCATAATAATATTACCAAATAAATATTATTTTTCTTGAATTCATACAAGTGTAGTAACCTCACGCGCTCTTTCGAGATTCTCCAGTCCATTACAATTTACTATTTGTTCAGCTGCAGCACTGTTTCAAACAAATTTCTCACTGCTAATTTTATAACTCGGTTACTCAGAATTTGTAACAATTGTGTTAAATGATAATGGGAAAATTGATTATTAATGTACGTGTAATATTTCAGCTTTCAGGTGCATATATCTCTTTATTAATCGGCTTGAAACACGGCTCACCATGTGTTATAAAATCCTACATCACAGGTAAAACTGATCTTTTCCTTAAATGAATAATATGCTCAGCAACAATCAATATATTTATCTCTCAATATCAACAACATTAAGTTAATAATATTTTATCCACTTTCGTTAGGTACAGTCAAACATAATAATCAGTTTCGTAATGAAATGCTTAACCACCCCAGTGTGGTACTTGGAGCGGTAGCTCAGTGCGTTAATTGATGTCACTGGAGCGTCTCTGACCGGGTTCTAGGTTCGAGTCCTGACGGCGGCAGGATTCAACACTAGCTTATCAGCTAGGAGAATTCCAGCGGCCGGCTACTCGATCGGTAGTTTTCCGTGGTTTCTCCGATCAACACCAGACGAATGCCAGAGCAGTACCCTAGTACCCTAATAAACGGGCCACGGACCGCGCGCGATCTTTCCTTCCTCTTCGTTGCCCTATTCTCTCCCCTTACATACACACTAACGTGAACTACACCACCACATATTCCAGGAGACCGGTCGGGAGCTTAGAGCTTGTCCTGGCTGGGGCGGTGTCTCGCTGGTGGGAGATACCTGGTTGAGAGAAACCCCGCAAGCTGATGGTAGGTCGGCGCCGAATCTCACCATCCAGCGGGGGAAGATCACCGCCATCTCACGAGAAAAAACATGCACTACACTTACGGGACTAATGATCTAAGCTGTTGGCGTACCCGGAATCACTAACCAACCTACCAAACTAGTGTGGTAAAGTACTTCATTACGACACTAGAGCTGTAAAGTAGTGACGTACTTTGCCACTCGCCTTTTGAAAATATTTTCGACTTCTTTGTCTTGTATCCTTCACTTTCCCCGTTTAAAAACGCTAACTGAGTCATGATATCAATATTGTCATTAAGTGATATTATACTTTTTGACGTAGGGTAGAGGAACCAAATACTACTTGGTTTCTTCTCTGACTTGCCAGAAAAGTAAGCAATAAAATTTTTCCGATATGGAATCGAGGTTTCTTTTTACACCAATCTTTAAAAATTAAATGCCCACGCTCATATTTCTTTCTTGATTTGTTGGGTAACAATGTGTCTATGACAGCATTTGCTCATATTTTTCTATTTCCGTATCAGAACTATATTTATTCATGTCGAGTGTATTACAATTGTTCTCCTTGTTGAGGATAGTGTCGCCACTAATAGGAGAAAAAGAATGTAAATACTAAAAGAATGTAAATACGAAATTTCACATTAAATGTAACAAATTTTTACTGAGTGGATAAAGCGTTGTACGACATTCGTGTCGTAACATCTGATTACAATACTCAATTGGTTACAAAACTCGGACTAACAGCCTTGTTTGGTAATTTTCCGATCTCGTATTGTAATCGGATGCTTTACGCCAGTTATATCGAAAATAACTATACTCTCGCACTCTTTGCAAGCAGAGGACACATGTTGAAATACGAATACTGTGCATTTCGAATACTTCTTTTTCTGTGCATCACAAATTCTCTCGTATACTTTTTTTACCGGAATATACATTGTAAAATCATTAATGTGTTTTTTTTGTGCTCTGAATCAATTACGTAGGTCAGGTAATTCATTACAGAGGTTCTTTGACCTGAAAGGTTAATCGCCTAGCTTGAAGGCTCCCGCGAAGTTAACACAGCGATACGGACGTCACAAACTAAATCGCGTGGAGGAAGTAGGGGGATCGCAAACGATCACGCCCCTGGCGGGCGCCAGGAACTTCGCAAGGTCGGCGGCGTAAAGAAGCATGGGTCAAGCGGGGAAGGCGCGCTCTGAAGAGGACGCGAGGGCAGCTTGCGGTGGCAGTAGGTCTTCGAGTGTCTGGGACAGCGCGTCGCACGGCTGAGTTGCGGCCACTGGGAAGATGGCTTCCGTTTGGAACACGTTGTACAAAGCCTACCATCTCGTCAACTACGAATGGGCAGGTACGCCAACGGTGTAGGGGCAACTCGTAGTGAAGAGGTCAGATCAAATCTCAGTCCATGCAAGTGGGCAAAGAAGATTTACACTACATTTACTCGCAGTTTTCTGTTTCCCCTGCCTCTCACCATTGCTACATCGTCAATCAAACCTTACCACCACATCCATGCCTCTCAAACCCATCCATGATCCTCAAACCCATCCAAGCTATTGAAACGCATCCAAGCCACTCAAACCCAACATCAAACCACTCATCTCAACCTGACTGAAAGTTAACTCAGTAAGGAATAAAGTAGTGTCCGTACGTTGTAATACATTCGATACTTCCACGATCGATACATTTTTTTTCTATAATTTCAATATGGTAAATTACACTGTATATTCTAAAATTTTACTATGAGTAACTGCACTGTAGTTTCTTTAAATACGGAAAAATCAAAGACATGCACACGTGAGAACTACATGAAACAGCTTTTATTTCCTTGAAGTGTTATTTATTAAACGAATACAACGTGAAGCGTGTCTCTTGATTTGATCTTCGTGATCGTGATCTTCGCGTCGCTGGAATCATTCGTTTGCGTCTAGCGATGACTCGTCCTTTAATCGCGACGGATGTGCGCAGATGGCTGGTCGGCCCGCTGCCAGCGCACACCACGCAGGTGGCTGCGACGCGGCGGAACGCCAATTGTTGCGCTGCCAGTTGCATCTCGCTGTATTTTCCCGCAAGACACAGTTTTGTTTGATTGATTGATTTTTTCGTGTTTCCGGGCGAGACAACTACTTTGGTCATTAGTCCCGTTAGTGTAGAGCATGTTTTTCTCGGGAGATGGCGGTGATCTTCCCCCGCTGGATGGCGAGATCCGGCGCCGACCTACCGTCGGCTAGTGGGGTTACCCCCTAACCAGGACTCTCCCACCAGCGGGGCTCCGCCCCAGCCGGGGCAAGCCCTACGTTTCCGACCGATCTCCCGGAATATGTGGTAGTGTAGTGCATGTTAGGGTGTGTGTGTCTGTAAGGGGAGAGGACAGGACAAGGAAGAGAAAGGACACATTGCGCGCGGTCCGTGGCCCGTTTGTTAGGGTAGTGCTCCGGCATTCGCCTGGTGTTGATCGGAGAAACCACGGAAAACTACCGATCAGAGCAGCCGGCCGCCAGAATTCTCCTCCAGATGGCGACTGAATTCGACCTAGCTGAAAAGCTAGTGTCGAAAATCCTGCCGCCGTCAGGACTCGAACCTAGGACCTCCCGGTCCGAGGCGCTGCAGAAGACACAGTTTCTCACTGTTCGTCTCTGTCGACGTACTTCCTAGAAGCCTAGGATTCTCTATAGATTAATAATAATAATAATAATAATAATAATAATAATAATAATAATAATAATAATAATAATAATAATATTTATTCCCAACTTGTTTTACAGAGATAATGTACATTGTTGTTTCTTGGAATTACTAACCATCGATAACCAGTTGTGATGGTTAGCAATACTGAATTTAAAGTTTTTATCTGTCTACTTCTACATAATATTTTTTAATGTGCGGCGTGTTTTTTACAATATTCTTATTTTTTAACATTTACAATATAAGTTTTTGTAAACATACAAAATAGAAAGCTCGCTTGTTTGAGACTGTCTCCCTCTCAGTCTCTGGTTATATATTTATTAAATTAGTGATGCTACAGATTGACAGACTTCCTCGTAGTAGTTTTCTAATTTCCTTGGTGTGAGCTAGCTTTTCGGTCTTATTCCATCATCTTGTCAGCTGTCTCATCGCCGCCCAAAATAAATTTTCTGAAGTTTTCTCATTTTTTGAGTTTCGTAATGGTAGATTGTAAATATTACTTTTACAATATCAAAGAACAGTAAAAGCTCGCTCTATATGGAAATTTTTGCTAAAAAGTTTGCAGGTGTTTTTAAGAAAAAATCTTTTAAGTTCTAGTGTAAATGTGCAAATCTTGAATACTGATAAAAATGTTATCACTTCATACAACTTCTTTGCTTGAATACTAATACTAATTACATATTTAATATCGTATGCGTGGAAGACGGATAATAATCACTATTACTTAACACAATTTCCTTAGTTGCATAATAAGATTCATTTGGTATTTCATTGAAGTGTTGTGTTTTGTTATGTAGCTGTGTTTGCCAATGTTTTTATTTGTAGTTTCAAAAGATCGCAAGTGAAGGTGGATGTGAATACTATAAATATAACTGAGCAACTTGCTTACTTGTATAATAAGATTCATTTGGTACTTCATTCGCGTGTTATCATATGTTATGTTAAAGCCGTTACAGCAGTTAGTTTAATATTGGCATAAAGTTCATTTTGGTGTGTTCTTTTGTTTTTTCAAAAATTACACAAATACAATTTTTTTCAATATCTCTAACGTCGTAATATGTACATTTCTATCAATTTGTGTACATTAGCGCATTTGTTAGTAAAATTACTTAAAATTACTTCAAATAAAGTTTATTGAAAACTCAATAGATTCCAAACAAAAACAATGGCAAACATGACTGTAACATTACATAAGATAACACACGAATGATGTTCCCTAATGAATCTTATTATACAAGTAAGCAAGTTGCAAATATTACGTTATATTTATAGTATTCACATCCACCTTCACTTGCGATCTTTTGAAACTACAAACAAAAACATTGGCAATTACAGCTACGTAACATAACACTTCAATGAAATACCAGATGAATCTTATTATACAAGTTGTGTTAAGTAATAAGGGTTATTATCTGTCTTCCACACGTAAGATATTAAATATGTAATGAGTCTCATTAGTCAAGTAAAGAAGTTTTTTGAAGTGATAACAGTTCTTATCAGTATACAAGATTTGGACAAATTGATTTCAACAATTTCTTTAGATAATACTTCAAGTGTATGCACAATTTATACAAATAAGAAAATATAAAATACTATCAACTATAGAAAGTTGCAAGCACAGGGTAGACATTGGTAACAAACAAAGAAGCAATTTCGCCTCAATATTCACGTAGGTTGCTTGTGCAAACACGTGATAGGTTTTCATGGAGATCTGAGTAGGGAAAACAAGAATATTTTCAACATATTTAGCAATGATATATTATCATTATATTACCCTCATCATTTTACTTTAATCAGAACGACTATATGGGATCTGTAATAATCCCCCAATTAACAGGTTTCACTAAACATTTTCCTTTTTCGTCACCTGGGTCATAGGTTTTATTGAGTTTCTTCATGAATTCAGTTTGTCACAAGTTATTTGCACCACGGCTCAGTCACATCAGCACACATGTGGTCACGAGTCCAGCTCCCGAAAGCAGCAACCTCTCCCTCAAGGTACTGGTTCTGAGCGAACGTGTGGGGTCGGCAGGGAATTCCGCCCCGCCTCACGCCTCACGCCTGAAAACCTTTTACCTGGCCCCACGTAAAGGCCACTCCACAATAGTCTGCGAATGGAAATGTTTGCCATTGTTTGAAATGAATGAATGAATGAAAATGGGAGGTATGTGCACTTCACACTAAACGCCAACGGGAAGAGGAATAGCGCTATGAACCAGTATTTATTTATGGGAATTAATTAATTAATTTTATTTATTTATTTTAATTAATTATTTATTTTAATTATTTATTTTTTATTATTTATTATTTATTTTTTATTATTTATTTAATTTATTTAACTTCAAAAAAGTTAAAACTGTGTATGACGTGCTATGATGAGAAGTGAATTCTGTGCACATTTTCAAAATTCTGTGATCCCTACACTAAGTCATATACTACTTGAATTTTGAAAGTAGTAGCGTAGCGGTAAAAAGCAGTCGCGGCTAAAACGAAAACTTTAAGAATCAGTGGCCGAAACCAAAGGACTTCTAGCTCTGCTACTGTGTTACTCACAGTATTGCCATCCGTCTGATGTGTTTGCGTGAGCTGCTATGAATAAAAAATACTTTTACCAAAGAATATTAATTTTAAAAAAATTAACTAAATGCACAAATAATGCCAAAACTACTACGAACTTACGGAAACTACAAATACGAGAAACTAAAATTTTGTCAATAAACAAACAGCTCCAATGTACTTTAACGAAACATTTTTTTTAATTGTGCGAAATTTTAATTCTAAGTATTAATATGAATAGAAAAACAATTATACTATAATTACTAAAAATAACTAAAACAACTCAACAATGGATAACAAAACCCACCTCAAACCCTAACTTCGCAAATCCATGTTCTAACCTCAATATCGCACTACACTCTCAATTTCGCTTCAGACCAGTGTCGCCTGCCGCGCGCAGTTCGCGTGCTCGATCAGCTGGAAAGCTCCGTCGCCATTTGCTGGACTATCATTGGTCGAGAGGCTTCGCGTACCCGGGCTGAGATACAGCCGGTATTTTACTGTAAAAGATATTTGACATACATCTTTGATGAAGAACTTTGTGGAACGAGAAAACTTTGACAAAGAAATTTGACGAACGTATTACATTTTGTTCAATATTTTATGTACTATTGATTCAGTGGTGAGTTGTAGTTGACATTCACATAATTGAAATTATTGAAGGCGTTGTCATTGTCAACAATATTATTTATTTTAGAAATAGCAGCTTTCGATGGCTTAGCCATCATCATCAGTTTTCTGCTGTCTGGGAGCCACAAAAACGACTACGTAGTCGTTTGTCCCGGCTGGGGCGGTGCCCCGCTGGTGGGAGAGTCCTGGTTAGGGGAAAAGCCCATTTGCCGACGGTAGGTCGGCGTCGGATCTCATCATCCAGCGGGGGAAAATTACCACCATCTCCCGAGAAAAACATGCACTACACTAACGGGACTAATGACCACAGCAGTTGACGCGCCCGGAAACACGAAAAAAGCAATCAAGCTGCCGTCACTGCTACGGCTGCAGGCGCGCGGCCATTCAAATCCCCCATGTCTCTGCCTTGCGTATACGCCACGATGTGATGTGGCACAGGTGATATTCGGACCCCTGCATTTGAGCTGACACTACGGAACAAAATAAAGAATACTTTACAAAACAGGAAGCTTCTGCTGGAAATAAATGGCTAAGGGCGTTCTGAAATGACACGCACGTCTGACATTCCGGCCTCCAGAAACTTATTTTTGTAGCCAGAGCTTTGGCTTTGTCTTTGCCAAAGAGAGAGAGAGTTCTTCATTTAAATTTCTAAATGATTATGCACACATTTTTAAGTTTTCTACTCACAGAATATTTAATTGTGATGAGTCTGCCATTACAGTTGTACAGAACAGAAGTAACAAGGTCATTTGCCGAAAAGGAAACAAGTGTTTATCGAAAAGTCGTTTACTAGTTAGTGCCCCTTTCCTCTTACTCGAGGTTAACTTATCTGGTGATGGAGCCTTGAACACTCAGTTCTAACCAAATTATAGTATAATAATTTGCTATAACACTGAACAATTTAACATAAAATATCAATTCAAGGTATTGTAGCGTCGTGTCGCTAAAACCAGCGTGGGCACGCGGCGTGGTGCGCACCGGATGCGTAGAAAATGGCAGAAGCTATGACGCACGGGTTTTTCCGACGGGGTGTGCGGGCGTTAGGGCGGAGGCAATGGAGGCGGCGGGCAGCGTCGCGAGGGCTATTTAAGGGCTGTGAGAACAATAGCTCTTTCTTCTTTGAGACAGCGGCATCGGCAGCGTAGGTCGTCAGTGAGAGGCGCGTGCGTGCATGCTGCGAAGGAGCCGGCAGTTATTGTCGTGACTAGTGAGACATGTAGTCGGTCTCAGGGCAGGCGGTACTACGCACGGCGAAACATTAGGTAGTATGTTGCGGTGTGGTAGCCGTTGTAAATATCTCTCCTAGCAGTGGGGTCCATTTAGTTAGTTAATTGTATACAGTGCATTGGTTATTTGTGGCTACGGTCTAAATTGTGAATAAATCTGCTGTTATTACAACCCACTCTCGTCTATGTACTGATTACACCCCTATGACGCCACAGTATCTTATCCTTACACCCAAAAATAAGTTGATACTGATGTGAAGAATTACTTCAGAAGTAATGTTTTTAGGTTACCACTTAAAGTACAATGTCTACTTTCTCGCTACGGAATAGAAAGTTATGTAATGCTGCGCGAAAAAAACGACGAATTTTTGGCCGAAAAACTGTTATTGTCGGCCCCTGGTAAAGAAATTGTGTATAAATTCAGTTTCTAAATTTAGAAAAAAATTCTTTGACATGTAGTGTAGCCAGAACACATATTTTGTGATAGCGAAAAATCAATTGACGACAAAACGCCTGTCTGTCTGTCTGTCTGTCTGTCTGTCCGTATGTGAACAACGTTACCGGCTAAACAATTCAACCAATTTTCTCCAAAATTGATATTCTTCATTCGATCTAACTGATGTCGCCCTCCCGTAAAAGCCACATTTTAATTTTGGAGTACTTTACATGAAGCTCCCGGGGCATTTTCCCATTTTTTTAAAAGAAAATGGCTCCATCGTTTTTGATAAAATTTTGTTGGATAGTGTGAAGGACGTTTAAGAGAATGATGAAGGTCTAATGTTTCTTGCAAATCCTGATTTTTCGAAAATAGCTAAAGTTCAAAATTTTTTCGAAATCTTCCTACAACTAAAATATTAAAGAAAGAAAGTTTTACATGTAATGAATCTGTTCCTTAAAGATAGATTTTGAAATACAGTTTAAGTACAATTTTTCGAAAATTTTAGTACTTTTCTCGTAATTTTGCGTGAACATTGTAAATTCCTAATAAACATTTTTGAATAGTTATCTAAGACGCTTTGGGGTGTAGAACATTTCCACGTGGAGTAATTAATATGAGCTTCATGCGTACAAACGCGAAACGTAGCAGATCTTTTCCTAGCAAGTTATACTTGCAAAGGATCTGTCATTGAGAAAACTCCAAAATTATGCTTTGCATCTAATCTGGCGTACGCCTTTTTCGTAGGTAGTTCATTAGCCCTTAATGCTTAACTCGGTCAAAAACCTGTGAAATGTCCAAAAACAGAGCTCGGTGTGTTTATATCATTAAAATCGTTTGCTGTGTTTTCTCCTAGTAACAATTGATGACTTGTTGTATGGTTTGGTCTGAAACCAAATTGGGTATCTGAGATTGCACTAATGTGCCCAAGTATTCAAAATAAGTTTTTCAAACAATGTTTACAATTGAGGGTCAGATCCAATAATCAGATTCAATAAACTGATGGGTCACTAGTTTCTTATAAGTTTTTGATCTTTTCATGGTTTGCAGAAAGGAAGTATAACGGCCCGCTTCCATGAGGAAGGGTAATATCGTATTCTCAAGTATTCATTAAAGCTCGGTGAAATTAGTGCTATTGTATGTCGTGGAAGTTCTTTTAGTGTCTTGTTGATAATGTTGTCGTTCGTGAGCGGCTTTCTAGTTTTGGGAAGTTTAATAACTTTTGCAATCTCTAACAGAGAAATGAATTTAAGATGATAATAATAAAGTACTAAACGTGTTGATATAAAGAATGCCTTAATAGAAAGCTATCACAATTTTAGTTGCCGATCAGGTACATCACAGTAGTTGGATCAGGTTAATCACCCAGGAACCGTTTGCATCGCGGAGCGCTTGTAACAGTCCATACAGTAGGAGTCAATCAATCAGTCGGTCAGTATACGTGGCCTCTAGTGCATTGTGTTAACTTACTCATTAATGCGTGTGAACAGAAAACGCAAAATAAAGTGACCCATATTCTCCGATAACTACCTCGATAGGGGACAGTAGATATTTGCAGCGTTATCAACGCTAAATACTGAAGGAACAACAAAAAGCGAAAACTTAGCTGGAATTGTGGACAACATTGCAATATTTCTCACGTCGTTAAAATTGACATTTCTAGCAATTTGTATACATTTGTAATTAGAAGTGCTTCAAATGACTTCGAATAAAGTTTTTCGAAAACTAATTTCTTCTGTGAAAAATACCTTAAAATTTCGCATTTACAGTAATGCTTCAACGACGTTTCTTAAAAACGGCTAGAAATTTTCAATGAAACTTGCCGTATATGACGAGATTTCACACTTATTTAATAATCTTTGATACCTCGGTTCTAACATTAGGAAACCGAAAACTTAGAAAATATTTTTAAAAAAAAGGTTCTTCGGGCGGTTTAGATGACATGTGGCAAGGGGATGGGGCAAGACCGAAGAGAGAGCCCACACCAAAGAAATTAGAAAACTAACTAGTACGAGAAAGTGAGCACCCTTCTGTAGAACCACGAGTTGTATCGTTCTTTGATACATACGAGGAGAAATTTTAAAGAAAAAAAAATGGAGCCAATTTCGAGAAAACATTGTGCAAAAAATATTGTAAAAAGCCTAAATTTCACGCAAAATTACGCGAAAAATACTCAGTTTTTGAAAACTTATGCGTGAGCTTTCAAGATCTGTCTTTAAAGAAGAGATTTCATTAATGTAAAAATCTTCAGTATTGTAGTTGGAGGATGACTCAAAAAATGTAACTCTTGCACTTTTCAGTTATTCAGGTATTTCAACGAAAATGAGACCTGTAACAATCTCTTATGCATCCATCCTATCACCTCGCCTTCCTGTCGCCCTTCCTACTTTTCAAAAAACGGCAAAAAATTGCATTAGTCTCATATCCGGAAAATTCTATGTATTTCTCTGAAAAATTTTAGCATTTAAAAAATAATTTAAAAGTTAATTGAAAATAAAGATTTATTGCTTTACAAATTCTGTTCAAAAACTTGTTCTATTTAAAAACGGTCATGTATATTTTTTTTGAAAAAACTAAAACTTTCGGGTAATTTGTGCTCGAAATTAATACAATTTATTAAAAAAACATTTTCTCAAAAAAACTTCAATGTTTTTCTTCGTTTTTTGCACGGATAGAACAAGGAATGCTTAAAATAATTGTCAATGTTTCATTTTTGTTAAACGGTCTGCATATTCGTAAATTACAAATTTAGAAATGCGGGAAAGTATGTAGTGTTATAGCAACACTAATTTAATTTTTTTTCTCAGCCAGCACTAGAAACTACTAATCTAGTTAAGACTTTGGCTTGGACAAATACATCTGATTTTTACAGATCTAAGAAAAGTCGAAGAAGAAATTCATCTTTGTCCGTTATTCAGATTAAGAATTTTCTTACAATTAGGCAAGTCTGTAGGATTAAAGATTTCTGCATGGTTATGCTGATACTTTTTGACACTTATTGTTTTGGAAAACCGGAGACTGTGACTTAGCACCATTTCAACCTCACCTATTACGTACATGATGAATTTCAACCTCCAAATTATAGTTCTTGAATTTCTTTTCTGATTCTAACATTTTTAGAATGTTAAAGGACAGTGTACACCGATGATTAATATAATATATTATTATTTTCAAACATTTTGTAATATACAATATATTTATTGATAACGGTTTTTTTATCAGTGGAAAGCTGACATTAAATCCAACATACAAAAAGAAACAACAAAATCTCTAAACTGTACCCACTCATAAATCCGATATCATTATAACTTGAAACCAAACTACCACTACACTAATTGACTGTGGCGTCGCCGACGCTGCAGATTCTTTTAAAAGTATTTTCATGTGTTGATAATTTCTTTAATACTGCATTTCTTTCATGCCTAGATTTGTTCAAATATGTTCTTACTGTATTTGGCATTGAACTTACCAATGAATCGTAGTAGCTGTTAATGTTGTACTTCCGCTCAAAAGTTCCCAACACCCAATGGCCTTGTATATTACGTCCATACGGGATATGAACTGGTAATATTTTAATTTGAAAAGTATAATGGCCGTAAAAAAACACGCGCAGGAATACATAATGCGAATAGTTAGAATTTAGCACAGCTATATTTTTACGTTTTGTTTTCTAATATGAACATAAATAATCACCTCTAACCTGTTCTACGTTATTCTCTATTCCTATAATATCATTCTCAATTAGCGGCAAATGCTGACGCAAAAGCTTCTACAACTAAATTGAATTCCTCTGAGTTGCTTAACTCATCGACATTTTTGTCTCCTAATTTTTTAAGATTTTAAAACTCCACAAACCCAGTCTGATTTGTGTTCTGTAGGCGAATATATAAGCATTAAAAAGTTATTAATTTGCATGTTCATGTGAATAAGATGAATAAGTTGTAAAGTCACATTAAATTGAAAATCGATCTTTGCAGTCCTAAGAAATGTATTTTCTGTAGTATTGTTCTTACATTTCTGGTTTTATTCTTATTTATATCATATTCTTCAAATTCAATGTTCCAAGGACATTTGCAAATTTATTATAAAAAATCCCCTTGAAATACTTGGTATCTTACAAATAATGCCGCGCGATTTTCATTTCATATGATTCTTTGTAAACAATCAGGGTGCCAACCTCATGGAAGAAAATTATGATGCCATGGCCTGAAAATAACCACGGGGTACTGGGGTTTAATAAACGCCACCTGTATAGATCTATTTAGGTGTCATTAGTTCAATTCTCGGCCAACTACCTAAGAACGCAGCGCCAAAAAACGCAAAAACACGGCTTTGGAAATTTCTTTGAATCTTCTGGCTGGATTTGAAAACAAATTTTCAGTTCTCTATCGGGAGACCGATACGCGTTCAATGAGACCTCTTATGTCTCGATTGGTGCACGGGAAGTAGACTAGCCGTGAGTGACGGAAACCACACATACGCACATCTGCATATCTCCACACTCGAGGTGTTACTCAAATACTCTATGAATATAAAAATATTATAATACCAACACTATCATATGCATGGTCTTACTTGTTAAACACTGTACCTAGCAATACTCACACTATCCAAATTTTTCCAAATGAATATCACACGCTTCTTAACGCACCCTGGTTAATTCCTAATAGTCAAATACATCGTAAACTTCAAATACCTTATATTACTGACTATTTAATAAACTTGTCCTCTAAATTTTATTCTCTCCTTCCATCTTGTCCAAGCGCTTCCTTTTTTCACCTTGGTCAACAAGCCAATACTCCTAAGAGAATAAAATCTGTATCCCCAAAGATATTTTTCAACCTCCTTGAATTAAATCTCTCCGCGTGTCACGTCACAATGCCCATCTTTAACACTACCTTCGAATCTTAATAATACTACGCACAAATACTTCTTTTGGTGGGGTGAGAAAAATTCCTTTTCTCACCTCACCATAAAACATAAAATATTTTCTGTTTCAACACCTGAGCAAGACACTCAATCAACTTAGGAAATTTCCAAATAATTATTTGTATGTATTCAGAACTCTCTAGAACCATCTGGTCGAGCAAATAGAAATAAATTTAAATAAAATTTTTTTACCAGTGACAATAGGCTCTACTAGTATTTATTCATTATTTTCTAAAACGTTTTATTAATATTATTATTGTTGTAAATATTATTATTATTATTATTATTATTATTATTATTATTATTATTATTATTATTATTATTATTAAGATTTCGAACCAATTAAACATAAACTACAAATCAAAACGGAACATTCAGAAGAGCATTAAGCGTCCGGGTCTAACGGGCCCGGGTTGTGCGAAGATGTATCAATTGGAAAAGCATCCCTGTGATCGCACTCTAAATAGTTCAATTCATTTATGCATCCACTTGCAAATAGCTGAACCAAATTTATCAATAGACTAATCTCTTAAGGTCGGTCAATTTCTCCAGCACTTGTAAACAGAATAAATAACGATTTGAGCCTCCGAGGACCATTTTTTGCAACTGCGGGTAAAACCATTTCACGTACCATGTTTTCAAAATGTGAGAAGTTTTTCTGATTCTTTGAATTTCTGGAATGAAGCCATTCATCCATCCATCTAAATCAGTATTTTGAATACTGCTTCAGAAATGGTCTCGAAGCTCACTCGCAATGGACGCTGTTTAAGATTGATTGATTGATTTTTTCGTGTTTCCGGGCACGTCAACGGCTTTGGTCATTAGTCCCGTAAGTGTAGCGCATGTTTTCTCTCTCTGGGTGATCTTCCCCCGCTGGATGGCGAGTTCCGACGCCGACCTACCGTCCGCTAGTGGGGTTTCATCCTAACCAGGACTCTCCCACCAGCGGGGCACCGCCCAAGCCGGGCCGTCTAAGCTCCCGACCGGTCTCCCGGAATATGTGGTAGTGTAGTGCATGTTAGTGTAAGTGTGTGTGTGTAAGGGGAGAGGATAGGACGAGGAAGAGGAAGGAAAGATCGCGCGCGCGGTCCATGGCCCGTTTGTTAGGGTACTGCTCCGGCATTCGCCTGGTGTTGATCGGAGTAACCACGGAAAACTACCGATCAGAGCAGCCGACCTCTAGAATTCTCATTCAGACAGCGACTGAATTCGACCTAGCTGAAAAGCTAATGTCGAAAATCTGCCGCCGTCAGGACTCGAACCTAGGACCTCCCGGTCAGAGTCGCTGCAGTGACATCAGTTGATGCACTGGGCTACCGCTCCCGGTACGTTGTTTAAGGAGTCTTAAGTGTGTGCTGGGTTTGCTTCATAGCTCAGCCAAATGTTTGCGGATTGGAAACACTTTTACGGGTAAAACTAATATTGCAATATCATGTAAGTGTTACAAGTAATGTTAGAAAGTAATAATACCAACTACGACATACGTGTGCCCTGTGTGGCGCAACATAGCGCCAACGAACCTTACTGCATTACAAATCATCCAAAACCAGTATCTAAGAATACGATTGATTCGTTCCTCACTCACACATCCACCATTACAAGTACCCCTCCTATCCGAATTAATTTCACAAGAATCTGAAAAATTCTATTCTCTCCTACCGATGAGCCCCAATCTTCAAACTCGGGCAAACCTCACATCATCCTTTTTGCATTAAATCCAGATTTCCCTAAGACCTTTTCCAGCCACCATAAAGTACAAAACCACGTTTTCCTTCTACCATTATTCCCTCTCCAGTCCTAAACCTAAATTATCAAATTAGATTAGCTAAATTGAGAAATGAAAAAAGTCTTATAAAGCTACAAAAATAGAAAAATGTTTTCTCATAGAGACCTGAAAATATATATCTGAAAAAATCCAAAAGACAGTGATCGAACGGGAAGAAAATAATTTAAAAAATGTAACCTTTGCCATCAGCCTTAGCCTTGGTTAGCTAAGTGGTCATTTCCAAAATGTTGCCCGAATTGATTTGTACATAACATAATTGCACTGAAATATTTTTGACATTATGAACGTAGAAATTGATTTATTGGTATCTAAATCTGGAATGTGCTCAATCACACACTCAGTCTCAAATACAACAAGAAACAAATTTCGAAAACTAGATCGAAACAATTTTGTAGAACAAATGTTTAATTTTTCTCTATTTCTCAAATCGTTATGTACAAGTTTTCTATCGACTATTTGCAGTCAAATGGGTTGCAGACATTATTGTCTGCATATCTAATCGTTTTCATAAAAAGATGATGTTTTCAAATTTTGTTAAACAATTTCTGATGATTTTGATTTTATTTCTACTGAAATTGGTTAATAAACTCTCTACTTCTCTAAATGCAACGAATTCCAATTTATTCGTTTTCCACACTCCTTCAATGTCGATTTTCTATGGAATGTAGTAAGCTGATTTTGATAGCGGACTGACCAGGTCATTCATGGCCTCTTGGTGTAGAGGACCACGCAGTGTACGGAGTTAAGCACTCCACTGCTTTTCTGCTGTGGGAATGCTGATGAGATGTTGCTGACATTATTCAAGGATGAAACAATGGATGTCATCTTTGTCAATGTAGATTTATGAAGGCATTTCATGATCTCTTGGGTAGAGTACCATGAATCTTGCTGAATGTACTTCTCTTATAGAAATGTGTGGGAATACTGGTGAGACGATGTTGACATTATTCAAGAATGAAATAGTGCAAGTGATCTTTCTCAACTTAAAGTTATTAAGTCATATTTTATTGTCTTTTGGGTAGAGTACCACGCAGTTTGCAGAATGTACTGAGTTACGTACTGTAGCTTCTATCAGTGGTGGCTGGTGCTTAGGTTGCACGGTTGCACGGTTGCACGGTTGCACAGCCACCAGAAAATGAAAAAGATCTCATATCTTAGGTATATACATTTTCCTTTTAAAACATTCAATGTTCAAGATATTACAGCAATATCGATGTACATGAAAGCATTTTGAAACCAAAAAGCGTCCAACTGGCACTTTCTCCGGTGTCTGGTTGCCAGAAATTGCACCACACTCTTGGCTCTTTTCTGTATCAATGGGTTTACTGGTTTGGCACTTCTATTTACAACGGGAAACATACGGCATCTTGGTGCAGCAACCGCTCTAGTGGCGCTGTCTAGCGTTGCCTGGTGACGGAGGGAATCTCAGGGGAATACCCATATTCTGTCTTCGTCTGACTCACTGCAACATAGTTTTATGATTTTCACTTGTTAAAAGTACACACATTTAGTCAGTTATTGACGATATTCAATGCATTGTTTATGATATTTGGAGAATTTGTTTTCATTTAATAATAGGTTTATTGATTCAAAACGTACATTTGATGAGTTCTTCGTGTAAAGATTCTGGATGGAAGTCCCTTAGCGTCTCGCGGAAGCCAGTTTGGCAGCAGCTGGCCAACAGTTTGCGAACGTTCTAGTGAATTCGAACATGTGTCGAAGATCATTCATTATTGTCAAATATACTAGGGTAGTGAAGTTCTCGAAATAAAATAATTTAATTTGTGTGAAATGTGTCGAAGCAATAGTGCTTGTTGAAATATGCTGGAGTCTAATTTAAGTGGCCAGTGTAAACCAAAACCAGAACCACGTGCGCGGGAGGTGCATATGCTTTATGCGAACGAATAAAATTATGGAAGAAGTGTTTCAATATAGACTTTCAGTTAGTTTTAATTGATTTTAATTGCGTACGTTTTATTATATCTTCGTATTTTGAATTTTGGAAATTACATTTCCGTCATTCGATAGAGATGCAACCTCCAGTGTGTTGGGGCACCAGCCACCACTGGCTTTTATTGGGGAACTCTGATGAGATGTTGCCATTAGTCAAGGATGAAATAATGAAAGACATCTTTGCAATCTTAGATTTATTAAGAGGGACGGCTTTCAAAGGCTTTGACATCATCAGTGTAGAAATATATGAAATACATTAAATAGGAAATCTTAAAAAGTAATAAACAAGAAGATTATACAAATAATACAATTAATACCGATAGTGAAATTAACATAAGTACACGTTTTATTATTGTAAAACGATTTTAATGTACTGATGTTAATTTTATTATTTGTACTAATTGCATTGTATCCTTGTTCACTATTTTTTAAGATTTTGTAATTGTTTGTACATTTCTAGACTGATGACGGCAAAGCCGTCGAAATTCGGCTCTCTTTTACTTCGTACAAAAGAATGAAATAATGGTCATAAGTCATTTTTCTCATCTTAGATTTATTAAGTTATAATTCTAGGTCTCTTGGTGTAGAGTACTTCTATTGTGAAAATGTGTGGGAATATTGATGAGATTATGTTGACATTATCCAAGGATGAAATAATAAAAGACATCTCGTCAACTTACATTGATGAAGACATATTTTATGGAGTACCATACATCCGGCTGAATATACTTGACTGTTTCTTCTGTTGAAGAAATATGTGGAAAGGCTGATAGAATGTTGTTGACCTTAATCAAGGATGAAATAATGGAAGTCATCTCGTCAACTTTGATTTATTACGTGAACCCACTTTTGACATCAGTTTAGTAATATACATGTAGAAATACATACAAAATCTTAAAAATAAATAAATAAAAATAACATAATACAAATAATATGAAATGACCATCAGTACACGTTTTATTATTGTAAAATAATTGTTTTTATGTTATGTTAATTTATCAATTTGTATTATGTTCTATTCTTGTTTACTCTTTTTTAAGATTTTGTATTGCTTGTGTACATTTCTAGATTGATGATGACTAAACCGTCGAAAGCCGCTCCCTCTTAATAAATTAGTAAAATTACTAATAATGTTTTGCACATGATGCAGAAAATATTTGTTTGTAAATCTGGAATGTGCCTAATTACACTAAATTAACTTGTATCTGTATTGATCTGACTAAACCTGAATTGCTCTGAACGCTTGAACGAACTATTATCTGAATTAACTTATACTCTTATACATTCTAATTTGTACTGAAATCATTCTACCTTTTGCACGTAGAAAATTGATATAATTGTAACTAAATATGGAAAGGGGTAAGATATAGACTGAATCACAAATGTAGCTACAGCTCGAATAGAATATACATCGCCTTTTCAGAGGAAACATCACACTACAGCCATCTTTCTAGGTGTTGCCGAAGCATTCGCCCGATTCTGGTACATGGGATTAACCCACAAACTCAATTGATTGATTGTTTTTTCATGTTTCCGGGCGCGTCAACTGCTTTGGTCATTAGTCCCGTTAGTGTAGTGCATGTTTTTTCTCCGGAGATGGCGGTGATCTTCCCCCGCTCGATGGCGAGATCCGGCGCCGACCTACCATCGGCTAATGGGGTTTCCCCCTAACCGGGACTCTCCCATCTGCGAGGCACCACCCCAACCGGGACAAGCTCTAAGCTCCCGACCGGTCTCCCGGAATATGTAGTAGTGTAGTGCATATTAGTGTGTGTGTGTGTGTGTGTGTGTGTGCAAGGAGAGAGGAACGACAGATCGCGCGCGGTCCGTGGCCCGTTTGTTAAAGTACTGCTCCGGCATTCGCCTGGTGTTGATCGGAGAAACCACGGAAAACCACCGATCAGAGCAGCCAGCCGCTAGAATTCTCCTCCAGACAGCGACTGAATTCGACCTAGCTGAATAGATAGTATCGAAAATCCTGCCGTCGTCAGGACTCGAACCTAGGATCTCCCGATCAGAGGCGCTGCAGTGACATCAGTTGATGCACTGAGCTACCGCTCCTGGTCACAAATTCACAGAAATAGGCATATCTTGCAATCTGATCCAAATAACAACCAACTTCATACATATAGGACCTTCTCGATCATGGCCAGTAACCACCGACCAAATCCTCAAACTCCCAAAGCAGGATTATCACAAGGGTTGCCAACGTCATTCGAACGTACGTGGCAGGCTTACACAAAATCAACTCAATCAAAATAGTGCAGTTTGTCGACGATACTGCAATCTATGCATCCGATCATTCACTAGAACAGACTAAAATCCAACGTTAATTGTATCTTAACACTCTAGACAATTGGACCATCAAGTTAAATCCAAACACACTTTTACAAGTTACCTCTCGCTCGTGATACTCATATTAAGAATAAAATGTTCTTTCTTTATATATTTCTAACAAAGATTTCCGTAATGTAATTCCCTTGTGGTCTCCTTAGAAAGTATATCTCCATTAAAATATAAATTTTAGAATTAAGTTATTAGCATTAACTTTATATTAAGACAACAATACAAATGTAGTGTGAACTGAATTTGAAAATGATTGAAAACCTGAAAATGTTTATAATAAAAAAATCAAACTCTCTACTTCTCTGAATGCAATGAATTTCATTTTAATCGTTATTGACCGTTATTTAATGTCGATTTTCTATGGAATGTAGTCATCTGGTTTTGGTAATAGAGACTGACCATTGTCGGAAGTTTACATACTTATGTAAAAATACTTATGTAAAACGGACTAGTGTGACTCAGTACGTTGTACTGAGAATCCTCACTATTCAAAATGTAAAAAAACAAGAAATTCTACTCCTAAATGTGTAAACTGTTTTGAGAAGCAAACAGCTAACTATGATGTACGAGTACTTTCTTTAAGAAACATTCTTTAAATTTTAATGCAAATTCAATATTAAATTCTATTCAAATTTTATATTTATTTATATTTATTTTTATCTTTATCTACACAATCACACAATCAAAATTATTCAAAAAATAAACCCCCTATTACCGTTAAATCTCCTATGAGTTCGTCTTCTATACCTTCTCCTACTATAAATTTGAATAATGTTCCTCCCCTTCCTTTTATATCTACAAAATCCCAATATCTTAATACTTCTTTTAATTCTTCTCCTTTTAATAGTTCAGAATACAATTCTTACATTCATATTATAACAAATCAAATACTTAAGTCTTTACTTCCCCAAATACGTAATCGATTAATTCAAAATGTTATTCCACGAATATTCAATAATGAATCACAATAAAGTAATAATTTTAAATTCGAATACTAATGGTCTTCTACGTCAGCTAGCTGAATTTAAACACTTTTTATATAGTCAAAATATAGACATTGCTTGTGTTACAAAAACACATTTAATTCATTCAAAAAATTTGCTGTACCAAATTATATAATATACAGAGAAGACAGAACTTCTCTCAGTTCTGGAGGTACTGAGTAGCACGAAAACTACTAATCTTTCTAAGGAAATCTACAGGATCTTTACGAAAGAGCTATTTATGGACAACAAAATTCATCTGAAGAGAGAAACTCTGTCTTCAATTCTGTTGTTGGAGGATAACGCCGGAAAAAAATCCAAACTTCTTCAATTTTCGAAAATTCAGACTTAACCGTCAAAATGAGTCCTATGCCACCTTTACAAGTGTATTTTACTCTATTCTTACAAGAAATATAAAGAAAAATTTGGAGCCATTTTTGAGAAAATTTTGAATATGTCCGAAGGCTTCATGTAAAGTATCCCAAAATTTTAAAGAACGTTTTCTCAAAATCTCAAAGCTTCAACTGGAGAGATGTCGACAGGGAATTCTTCACTTTAGAAGAGATTCTACGCATGGTTTCACGCATGACGCTAGTAGTGTTCACAGACGGACGGGCAGACGGATCTTCGAGCACAAAGATTCATTTCTTAGCCAAAAAATCGAGGAAATTATTAGACATATGGGCCGGGGAATTGTCGTGCAGAAACGACCAAAAGTATTGTTCTCAATATTCATTCCGCACTCGACTGATCTTCATTCAAATCGGTTTAAGATATTTAAATAATAATTTGAGTTCATTGTTTGACTTCTTGTACAAACACTCCATGAATGGTTCTCATGGAATCGGTAAACACTGTCAGCAATGACTTCACACTTTTCTACATGCGGGCTTTCGTCAGTATTTGGGGGGGGGGGGGGCTCAACTATTTCTAATTTGTTGCTTTGTGAATGGTTAATAGTGGAAACACCATATTTCGTCACCAGTCACAATTTCTTATAAAATTTGGGTACCTTTCAACATTTCAGTCATGTCTGAAATAGGAAACAGAATTCGACGTTGGTTCCCTGCTTCACCGCCATTTTCCGACGAGCCTCAACATAGTACTGTTCCTTTCGCGTTGAGACGAACGACTTATCGCAAATGACGCTGCGAAATTATAAGCGGTAATAGTAAAAGTTTCAACTTTATAACGATATCATTCGCAAATAGATAGAGCTGCAGTAAAAATGTTAAAAAAATCAGTCGCACCAGAACTCGGACAGACTGTGTAAAATAAGGCATAATTGAATTGAATTGTATTGAAGCTCTTGCCACTACTCATGTAACATTGTTGCAGATCCCCGCGTGCAGCACCTGCCACTGGTAACTCGACCGTTCACGGTATTCGGGATGATGGCGACCTACACACTGTTTGTGAACCGCGTGGGTCCCTGGATCATGCGCGACCGCAAGCCTTTTGAACTCAAGAGGACGCTGATCGTGTACAACGCGCTGCAGATCCTAGCCAACATCTACTTGTTCTACAGGGTGCGTGGCCTTTCATCGCCTATGGATGCAGTGTCCAACGCAATGTCGAGAGGAATAAAACATATTTATTTATTTATATATTTCTTTATTTATTTATTTATTTTACGTCAAAAAACAGTTAAAAACTGCGTATGACGTGCTATGGGGAAAAGTGAATTGTGTGCACATTTTCAAAATTCTGTGATCCCTACACTAAGTCATAGAAAAAAAACTCCCATGTAATAAAATCTATTTTCAAGGATAAACAAGCAATACATTTTGAATTTTGAAAGGGAGAAAAAAAACTCCCATGTAAAAAAATCTATTTTGAAGGGTAAATAACATAGCTCTAGTTCTATAGATATGTCTCAGAATAAATGCTACAAACCTTTAGGAATGTAGAGGGATCAAATATAACGAGATTTGTGACGGAAAATTTCATACAATTAAGTTACATGTGGCATTTGCCTTTGATTAGGTAATTCTTGGTGTTCCGCATTAGTTTTATGCATTGCTGTTTGGCAGTTCAGGTTATAACGCAGTCATAGGAATAACGTGTACCTGCTGAAGACTGGTGTATGAGAAGTTATCTAACAAATTGTGTCGAATGTCACGCTTCAAACTTCGCTATATAATTTTTGCATAACATGATAATTGTAAATATTGAAATTTCGACCGTTGCCATTGATGCCTTTGTTTGGATTGCATTACAATTTGAAACCTCTGTTTGGATAACGAAATTCCCTCTTCCCTGTTAGTCGCTTGCTGTCAAGTAGACAAATATTATTCGGATAATAATACATTACTTTCAAACAATACTGACATTATTGTTCGAACTGTGTTTTCATGTTAACTGAATTTTATCATTATTGCAATACAATTATGTTTTCTACTCAACGTTTTAGCTTCACATTTTCTGTTTTGTCAAAACTCTTGTCCTTCAGCCTACATTTTATTTATGATTTTTTTCGGGTTTACTGAATTGCTAAGACGTACATTTGGGCGTTTTTTTCATACTGTCAATCAGCACTGTTTACCTCGTTTCAACGATCATAAAAGGATACTTTTCGGGGAACTTTGAAATAAATTTTAACCACCTAGAAATTAAAGTAAAACAACGTATTTTACAATTAAACACATAATCTTAAATACAATATAATATTTATTATATCAATACTCTAATTTTTTCATTATCATTAAGTAAGGATTAATCGTACCTACCTAGAATATTCTCGTATTTAATTTTTTTAATATGAAATATTTTGAAAAGCATATTTAACATTCTGAACATTTAGGCTATTATATAATTGATTGAAACGACAGTGTCATTGATGATGGCAGATAACAGTAAGAATAAAAGGCGTTGTCATTGCAAATACTTACTTTTGGAACGCATTCTGAAATCGCTTAAAATACCGACAAAACGGAATTCATTCAAAGCACTCTCTCAGAAAAATACTATTCCCCCATAAAACGAACCTATAATAAAGCAGCCTCTATGCTTTGGACTGCTACGACTGCCAAGCTACGACTGTAAATATAGTGTTAAAACTGGCAGAAAGATAGACACGAAAATAAATTAACGAATACGCACATTAAAATAAAACGTACGTAAATCACACTTTGCGAGTAATTTACTTCAAACAGGACAACCTTTCAATCTGAACACATACATTCACAAACAGAATGTTTAGGGAGGAAACGTTGAAACTTCAAAAATAAGCTCTAAAAATAATTTCAAGCAAGCTCCTTGGATATTCCGAATGTCTGAGCCGCAATAAGCACTCAAAAATTGGTTTGAAAATATTCTTGCAAAAATTTGCATCGCAAAAACATATTGATTATTATTTTCCAAAGAAATGAATATATTTGTTCAGAAAGAAACATTAACACAGAAATAAAAAAAGTTCCCAATTTGCACATTTCTTATTATCATGTGAAACCGCTCTGCAGAATTATACACGAGATTTTACAAAAAATGTACAATTTTCGGACTGTTATGACTGATGATATTCCTTACGATACCGTGTTTTATTCAATTATCTTACTCCAGTAGTCATCGCAAGTTGTATCGAATATTTGGACCTATCTTTGTGAAGCTACTGAGAGTTGGGGATAATCGAAATATTTTACGTACTACGTTTTTCGCACGACCCGTTTTCTCAAGGTTTCTTGATGTTTTCTTAATATTCTTCCGTAATACATGGCAATTAATAGAAAACTGAGAACCGATCTAAAACTCAGTAAGAACGCGCAAGGAACAAGACGCTCTCAAAATCTTCGCACCGGTTCACTCAAACTTGTTTACCTCAGCATTTTACTCGTTCATTATACATTTGCACATAACAGGATTAGTAACTATACTTGGTGTTTGGTAATGTGGCGCGTGAGGGACTGTCTGCACGGTGGTATTATATCACTACATTGCGGGTCTTTCTCGGTCGTGTCGCTAGATATCGCATGATCTAATCCGTATCATACTGTTGTTTTGAAAGTGAAGACCCGAACACATCCGAGAACGATTGAATAGCGCCGATATCTAACAGTATCGGACTAATGCTGACGCCTGCCGAAACAGTCCGGGATAAAATTATAGTTTTGTTTTTGCCGTCTCTGTTATTGTCTGCGGAAAAATCAAATCCATTTCGGTATGCGAGAATGCTCTCTGGCAGTAAATTAATTGTAAAGAATGTCGTGAATTATTGCCACGTAGACAAGAGGAATGGATTGTTAATACTATTAGATCCTTCGATTCTTATGCAGTCGGCGGTGACCTCATGTAAAGAGATCGCAGCGGTCCGTCTGCAAATGCTCGGTGTTAAATGTCCTTTGACGAAATGTTGGTGAGAGACTCCAGGAATCCGCGCGGCGACAAAGGGTCACTATAACTTACACGTCACCTTAGCATTCATAATACAGCACCTTTCTGCTAAATTTTACCAAAAAGTAAATGTTTATGAATTTCAATTTCCTCGTGAATATAACTAAAACAACATTTGAAGTAGAAGTTTTGAACAATTTTTAAGGAAAGAAACAATTGAAATATAATGAATGACGTGCAATGAAAGTGAATAGAGGAATCCCGAAGAACTAGTATTTCTTTACTTTGCATGAAATTATTATCTATAAATGAAATTAATATCTATATTATCTATAAATGTGAGTAATATAAGTAGAAAATCGTAATAGTAATATAAGTAGAGATAAGTAGAAAGAGTATTTAGGTAATAATATTTCTGTTGTGTTCATGAACATCTTTCCGTCTTTCCTTTCTATGTCTTTTGTAAAAGTAAAAAGAAGCATAACTTACCAATCTCCTGCTTTTTAGTGACTTATTCTCGTCTGTTTCTAGCTGATGGCTGTAATTAATATTGTTTAAATACAATTATATATTAATTATCCGATTACGAAGGTCTACAAAATGAAACTTGTTGTAATCATCAGAAATATATTTTTCTAAACCAGTTTTTAACACAACGATTTTGCATTCAGATTTGCGCATTCATCTATCATTTTTCTACAATAGCGAATCCATTTATTACACTAAAAATAGGCCGTATTCCATTTCCTTACAAATTGGATTAGTAAAGGGGATGTACAAAGTGTAACTTAAGTGACATTCCACAGCCCAGTTTTTGAAATGTACAGAATAGTCTCTTGATTCTATTAACAGACAATTTGCTTTTCCCAAGAAATGTTGACACACCCATTGACAACTTGTTCAGGCAACTTGTTATTCTAGCGTCATCGTTTGAGTGATCGCATCATCTTTTAAAATCTTTCGAATTTGCGGGCCTCCGAAGAAGGCCTCCTTCCTTAATTTTTGCTGGGATGATTTTTGGAATTTTTTCTCAGAAACACTGGAATGTCCCAGAGCTTGCAACCACCAACCAATTAATCCAAGCCTGGTATGAAGAGGACGGTCAAATATGTCGAGATCCACGCCGATGAACCACACACGTAGAAAAATCTGTTTGGGTTATTTTTACAGTTTCGAGGCATTTCGATGGCAATATTAATAACACACGGATATTGTGACTTCCCCTTGATAGTACCATCGTTTACCTCGGGGTAATCATCCCAGGGTTGACCCACTCACCTGCTTCCCCGGCGTCGGCTACGTCGTCATCTTTGCCCGGCTGCTCCTACGTGATGCGGGGAGAATGCATGTGATGCTACGTGATTCGGGCTTGTTCATGCAATGATATTGAAACAATAATAATAAAATAATAATAATAAAATAATAATAATAATAATAATAATAATATTTTTCCCCCTTAGTTCTTTAGAATGTAGTAGGTAGGCCTTATGCGGTAATCACCCCAGAATCATCCAATTATGAATGGCGGATGATCCAACGGGGGAAGGTGGGGTTCACTAACCTTGGGAATTAAATCGTCACTAAAGAGTGGATCAGGAGTAGGCTGGACTCCTTAAGCTATGGTGGAAGCAATCAGCCTAAGGGATGGAAACCCCTGAAAGAAAAGCTCCGGTCCTCCAGGATTGGGGGTTGTGCTGTAGGCCAGCACCCTGCACACGTAAAACATCACACCGCTAAAAATCTCAGTCATGTGAATGCCTCGAATATTTCAAAAGGGAAACGACATCGGCAAAGAAAATGGACTCTGAATATTGGTATATGGAATATACAAAGCATCTCAAACAAACAACAAGAAGTAATCCAGGAAATGATGAGAAGAAACATAGATATAGCCATCTGGTCTGAAACAAAAAAGAAAGGCAAAGGAAGCGAAAAACAGAACAACTTTGTGCACTTCTACAGTGGCGTAAACAAACATGAAAATGCTAAAGCCGGAGTTTCCATTGTCATCAGTGAAAGATTCGGTAAATGTATAAAAAGTTGGGAATGTATAAACGAACGTCTTATTAAAGTAGTGTTAAAAATCAGAGGAAAATACATAAGTGTCATTGGAATATATAATTTGAATGAAGATGCCCCAATAGCTAGGAAAGATGATTTTGAAATGATAGTCAAAGAAACTCTAGACAGTATTCCTAAGTCCCATGAAATAATATTTGCAGGAGACTTTAACGGTAGAGTTGGAAGGGAAGAGAACCACAACATTGTGGGTCAATATGGAGAGGAGACACGCAATGACAACGGTAAGAGACTTATTAATATTTGCGAAGAGTATGAGATGAAAATTAACAACACTTTCTTCCAACATAAGGATATTCACAAGTACACCTGGTACCAACATACAAAGAAACTAAAATCTATAATAGACTTCTGTATAACCAAACAAAAGACTTTACTCAAAATACAAGATGTTAGAGTGAAACGTGGAGCCCAATGTAGCGACCATTGTTTGGTAATTGCTAAAATATACATACCATTTACTTCAAATAGCGCGGATAAAGAAGATAAAGATGGATTTGTCATGAAACCTAACAAATACAAATTAAGCAGTCTCTTCGATGAAAGTACAGCATATCTTTTCAGAAAAAGACTTGAAGTTAAACTATTGGTAAAGCACAGACCAATAGAAAAAGAATATGAACACATAAAAGAATGCATTCACCAAGCCGCAGAGGAGGCTTTAGGTACTTGTAATTTAAAACCGAAACACTACTGGTGAGACACAAGTCTAGAAGAAAAGATTAAAAGGAAAAGAGAGCTGTATTTAAAATGGCTTAGTGACAAGAAAAATGAAACTAGTTTACAGTACAAAACAATATGTAGAGAAGTCAAACAAGACGTGTTATCAAGGAAGAATAAATTGTGGCTGGATAAATGCGATTATATAGAACAATTCAAAGGAGGAGCACAGAGTTCAGAAGCCTGGAAATTAATTAAATCTATTAAAACAAATGACAAAAACAATATTGCATTATCAAACATCAGCATCAATAAATGGAAAGAGTACTTTGGAAGACTGCTGCTAGAAAACAGAAACTTCCAGTCAAACAAGGAAGTGAAATTTGAGCAAAGGGTAGATCTGACAATTGAAGATTTAGAAAAAGCGCTTAAGACCATGAAATCTAATAAGTCATCTGGACCAAGAGACATTCCGGCAGAACTACTGAAATACGGTCCCTATAAACTGCACCAAATGCTCAAACACATGTTTT